>VYZM01016403.1:260884-285388 GCA_013398915.1 Dromas ardeola | reverse complement strand
TTTTTTTTAGTTAAACACATCTGGGTTTTTCAGTAAAACAGATCTTTTATACAGTGGCTCTGTGTGGCTGGATGTCAGCATGGTTCCTTCAACGAGAAAACGCGTAACCACTGGCCAGCGTCCAGGTGAGACTTGGCCAACTGTGTATTTGATTGTGGATTTCATAGAGTAACAGAGAGACTTTCCCTTTTTGGCCGTAGAAGCTAAATTTTATAGAAGAAAAAATGCCAATAAAGAGGCAAGAGTAGATTGATGGGAGAACCGCTCCAGCAGCATCCCGAGACCCACCTCCCTGCTGGTTCCCACCACCAGCACCCGGGGCTCCTGCACCCGCGCTGGGCACCAGCCTGGACCCCCGGGGTCTTGGTGAAGGAGGAGTATTTGATTTCCAGTCCTGTAGCGTGTTTTGCGGCCGTCACAGAAACTACCTCAGTGGAAATTTTGAATGAGGATTGAATGCAAGTCCCAGGAGTTTTGGCACGGGATCTTTTATAGCCCCACTGCGTGTTGGTGCAACAGCTTGTAGGTATGGCGTAGAGGGGCTGAGACGCAAGCTTGAAGTGGGATATTCTATGTGGAGGCCAATATAAATATATCTGTGCAAAAAAATCAGGCAGTATGAAGATGAAGTCTGAGTGGCTGATGCTGACAGAAACCATGTTACGTTCTGTTGCATTACTTCATTCAAGTGAAAATAATACTCTCTTAGTTTTGCCAGGGTCTGAGAGTCGGATTATCTGCTGTGAGCGTGCCAGTCGTGGAAATGAAATGTTTCCAGGGAGAGCAGGACTTGTCCTCTTCACTCGGCCTTTGATCCGGTGCTCACTTATCTGCTGTGCCACTGTCTCACCTTTTCCCTTGGTCTGATTATCCTGCTGTGATTTCCTTTGCGACGTTCCTGTGGCATCGCGGGCAGTGAGGTGGCTCCTGAGGCGCCAGGGTGTACGGTTTAGGAGGGGGCATGCTCTTGGACCTTCCTGAGCAAGCGAAGACAAAGGAAAACCTCTGGGTAAATGTAGCATAGAATTTAGAAAGCCATATTTGTATCTTGTATTAAATGAATTGGCTACAGAGAGTATTCTAGTGCGTTTTATCTACCTCAGGGTACTTGCGTAGCTAAATATACACATTATCTGAGAATCCCAGGATCCTTTGCCTCTTTACCTCCTCTTATCTCCCAGACCACATACGGGAAATTGAGCCAGAGTAAGATTAAAGGTGTGTTTCGGTTGCCTTAACTGCAGCTGTTGGTGCTACTTCAGAAGTCGTCACACCGGTCACCTCTGGGTTTGACACCCTGGGGGATGTACCCAAGGTATGGCATGTGCAGCCTGTAACGGAATAGAGAATTGAGCTGTGTCTCTGGAGGAGCAGGCCAGATCCTGAGCCACGGGGTTATTGTTCTTGTCTGCTGCGGCCGTGCAACCTCCGCTGGTTTTCATGTGAGCAGTGCCGCAAAAATCCGAGTTCTTTGCCACAGAGCTCTTACCCCGGCTCTTACTAATGAAGTGGCTTAAATTGTATTTTGTTATGCTGCGGTAAATCTACAGAAAAGAAGCTGGCCTGTAGTTTGGAGAAAGGTTGACCTTCAAAAGTGCTTTTCACTTTTGAAAGGGTATCTGATAAATATTTTTGCAGATTTTAGTTGAAGCGTTCCACTCTTATCTGCCTGCAGTGCAAACAGAAAGCCCTTCTGTCTTCATGTGGCACAAAGGAAAGGTATGACACAATATGGAGACATAGTTGTATTATCTGAAAACAAATTAATTATTCTGATGTCAATATTTTTTTAAGTGGGGAGGGAAAAATGAAGTACGTTATGACTTGGGAGCCAGAGCTCCCTAATGCATTCTTGTAATGCAAGGGAAAAGACAATGTGCTGTTAAGAACTGGATTTGTTTTCATTCTGCACAGGATCACCCAGAGCAACTACGTATGCAAATAAATGTTTGCTATAGAAGTGGCCTATGTGGAATGCTACAGCCGGTATTTGAAGAGTATTTGTACTTTTATTTCTACGAGGCTTTAATACGACCCGATTGTGTAGTCAGTAATGCCTGACATTGCACACAGGATTTGTAGCAAGTGGAAGTGAAGATGAAAATGTGAAACTGCTTTTACTTACTTTTCACACTTGTGAAAGCGCTCAGCTCTCAGCGTTTTGGTAATACTGGATCCAGTCTTGTGCTTTTTATTTTTAGCTGCTCTTTAGCCTGTTGGTTTAGCCTTGCTACATTAGTCCTGTTGCACTGAGCTTGTTTGACCATGTGTGATGAATGCCGAGGATAACACTGAAAGGTGAATTTATGCTGTCTTCATAGGCTCAGATACCTTAGTGTCATTTTTTAACACTGTGGATCTAGGGATATTTCAAATCCCACGCAGAAACCTGGGGGAGCTGAGGCATAAAGTGCAGACAGAGGATAGATTTTCCTTTCTCTTAATAGGTTTTCTCGATCTTTAAGTGTTTATACAAACACTTAAAGAAATCCTGTAATTATATAATTTGACCCTGAGTTACAGACTGCGCGTGTATTTTCCTGATTTATTTAAAAAGGAGCAAAGTGAGAATCATTTTGAAGTTTTTTTCTGTTTGGCAACAGAAAGGAAAAAAGGCAAATCAGGAAAGGCTGAAAAGTTGTATGACTTACCCTGATCACCTCCTGCAGCCTTCGGGGTATTATGTTTATGGAGATATTCTTTAATTGTTGCAAAAAAGAAAAAAAAAAAAAGGTCATTATGCACAGTCGGCAGTCTGTGTCTAAGTCTGATAATAAAGTGAGTCTTGTGAGTTAAACCAAATAGTCAGACCTGCCAAGTATTGTTCCTATTAATGCTGTATATCCTTAATGTCACACAGAGGCCTTTTTCCCACTGAGCTCCTGGCAGAAGTTGTCTGGGTAGGAGTTCAATCCACCCCGGGACAGAGGACCCGAGCTACTAAGCTTCACATTAAGGCTGCAGCTAAGGCTGTTTGGAAAAAAAGTATTGGATTTGATTAAAAATATTGAGCCTTCAGTATCTGGTTTTATTCCATGTTGAAATGAAGCTGAGACCATTAGGCATTTTTCTCAGAAAATAAATGTTGCGTAGCCCCTAGCCCAGGGTATGCTCGCTTGAGAGGAGGAAGATGCTGGCTCTGCCTTAGAGCAGAGATATAACCTGATTTTCCCATATTTCATGTGGTCATTCCAGATAACAACTATTTTGAGGCCAACCCAAAAACTCCTTCTGGAGCTGCTAAAAGATCGCAGCAGCGATTTCATCCAAACCACTGTGTTTCTGTGAAACATTCCAGTTTTCAGAAGATGATGTTTTCTCTCTAAGACAATTTTCATCAAAAAAATTCTCATTTAGCTCTAATCGTAAGAGCAATTTAAATGTCTTACAAGGATCTCTTTGAGCCCGAAGGCTGTGAGGCAAGATCTGACAATATTACAATTAATTTCACCCTTCCTGGACCGGGTCAGGTTACAGTGCTGGCTGAACACAGCCTGTCTTTGTGCTGCTTTATTTTGGAAAGGACTTGCCCTGAATGTATGTCTTGTCCTCAAAGAGGGCAAATGAAAAAATATGTTTTAGAGTGTCTCTGATTCGCGTGGGATTAGATCTGGTTTGTGTTAGGCTCAAACAACACGGTATCTTAAAGTTTCTGGCAGAGATTATTGGTCTGTTGTTTTATTCGTGTGTATTTGCAACTGAGGGCCTTCTTCAATGGCTTCTTCATCTAAGAGTTGCTAAAATAGAGATGGGTGCTGTTGTTTTGGGGCGGAGGGACATATTTTATGATGTAGCCCAAGTGCCAGAACCTCCCATTCCCAGGATCTTGAAGCTTTCTATTATATTTTGAGGGTTTGCTGGTCTATCCTAAGCAGTTAAAAAAAACATACCAAAAAGCTAAAAGACCAGAAACCAGCGTCCTTGATTTCCCTCCCCACCAGCCAGTGGTGGGATGACAGTCAATGTAAGACTTTGGTGTTACAGGAGAATCATAGAATTATAGAATCACAGAATGGTTTGGGTTGGAAGGGACCATAAAGACCATCTAGTTCCAGCCCCCTGCCCTGGGCAGGGACACCTCCCACCAGCCCAGGTTGCTCCAAGCCCCGTCCAACCTGGCCTTGAACCCCTCCAGGGAAGAGGCAGCCACAGCTTCTCTGGGCAACCTGGGCCAGTATCTCACCACCCTCACAGCAAAGAATTTCTTCCTAATTTCTCATCTAAATCTACCCTCTTCCAGTTTGAAGCCATTACCCTTCGTCCTGTCACTACATGCCCTTTTAAAAAGTCCCTCTACTTGAGTTTCTTGTGTCTGCCTGTTGGCTCCTTAGCATTATTGCCCAGTGTGTACAGGTGTTATTTGTGGGGAGGTGGGTGTAAAGGGCTTTAGATGTAGGAGGAAAGAAGGGAAATAATTGTGGATGTGTATAAAATGATTTCTAGCTGTCATGGAATGACTTAAATGTAATTAAGTTGGAAAACTGACAAATGAAATTGTGAATCGGTCATCTTTATTATGATTTTCTGAAAGAAAAAATTGAACTTCTGTCACATGGAACAAGCATGTTTAAAAGTCTTCTGTGGTCTTGTTTTACTTAAAAACCTGCAACTTTTGGTGGCCAAATGTCCTTACAGCACTTTCCTGGGTTTCTGGCCGTTTTGCACAGCCATGGGAGTTGGTCAGGTGTAAGGGGTGAAATAAGGAAATAGTCAAACATTTCAGAAACCAGTTAATGTCTGAGGTCATCTCCAAGGTACAGTGAGATTCCCCTACGCCATAAGGCCTTTAATTATAAGGGAAATCCTATTTAAAGGCCTATAATGTTTCTGTGGTTGTGATAAAATATCCTGCGTAACCAGGTAGTAAAACCTCAGTGGGCAAATCTCAGTCTCTTTCTCATTTTGTTCTTCTTTAGTGCCCAGCTGTTGTTGATATTCCTTAAACAAATCCTCTTCTGCTATTTTCAGTTTGTGTCGATGGGGAACCAAGAAAAGGCGGAGCAATGAGGGCTCTGTCGGAGGTTCGTCACTGAAACGTGAATTAAGATGAAACATTTGAAACATTAGGGTAGTGAAAGCTCTTGTGGCTCGTGGTAGTAATTATTCCAGAGAATAAAAAATAGTAATAATGATAATTATGGTATTGCAAACCAAGCATGGGTAGTGGAAGGGGGAGAGGCAGTGTCTGTGGCCTGTGCCTGATGGATTTATTTCCTGTCCTTGGCTCTCTTTCACCCATGTGAAAAGTCGTCTCTGTCCATATGTAGCCCCCTTCTTCCTGCCCCCCTTCCCATGGGCACTTTATGCTTCTTTTCCCCCTTCAGATGGACTCGGCACTGAGCTTTCGCTTTTTCCCTAATGAGACATCCCAGGACTGGGACCCGGAGCTGTGTGCTGGACCACTGCTTGTCCCTCAAAATCGCTGCCCGGGCATCTGCAAATTTTCCTTCTTTGTCCACCCTCCATGTATCTTCAGATCTTCTGATTTCATAAATGGTTCAGTGATTATGGGGTGTTTCTCCTTCTGCCTTGAATAGAATCATAGATTATAGAATCATAGATTCATGGAATCATCTCGATTGGAAGAGACCTTTAAGATCATTGAGCCCAACCATTAACCCAACACTGCCAAAACCACCACTAAACGATGTCCCTCAGCACCATGTCTGCCTGGCTTTTAAATACCTCCAGGGATGATGATTCCACCCCTTCCCTGGGCAGCCTGTTCCAATGTTTGATAACCCTTTCGGTGAAGAAATGGTTTCTAATATCCATCCTAAACCTCCCCGGCGCAACTTGAGGCCATTTCCTCTTGTTCTATTGCTTGTTCCTTGGGAGAAGAGACCAGTCTCCAACTCTCTAGAACATCTTTTCAGAGAGTTGTAGAGAACGATAAGGTCTCCCCTCAGTCTCCTTTTCTCCAGGCGGAACAACTGCAGCTCCCTCAGTCACTCCTCATAAGACCTGGCCTGGCGTTCCTGCTGGGAACAAGGTCCTCCACTTCCAGGGGAGGACAAGTACAGGGATGCCTCAGGCATTCCCACACTCAAACGGGTCTCTCTTGTGAAGACCACCTGAAAGTCAGCAATTTAAAAGGGCCACCCAATGCCATTGGGAGCCAATGTCGGGAGCGTGGTGAGCAAGAGCCCCACGACAAAGGGGCTGCAAAAGCCCAGGTGAAGCTGGAGGGAACAATACTCATCCAAACTAACAGTGCAGTTCCTTGTTGCGAGGACGTGTCAATCACACCGAGCTCAACTAAGAGTTTACCCTGGGCTTCTGCAGCCTTTGGGAGAACCAGCAGTTTCAGTCTTGGGGCAAGTGTTTATTCAGTCTAGTAAAAACATGAAAAAAGGGAATAAACCTGTATTGACCCAGGGTTTTTTCACTGCTGCAATATGGTGTAAAACCTTCAGAATGAGTTTTTTCTGTAAAGGTAACATCATTGCGCTGCCCGCCTGTACGTACTCAATCGCAATTTGTGTTACTTCATCACAAAATCATTAAGTGTGAGGAAGAAGATTATAAGGTGTTACATTATTTATCCTGATAATTGAAAACACGCATGACGCTCTATCTTTGGCCGTTCAAAGCAATAACCCTGGGCAACTTCAAATACTGTAAAAGGAGTTAATCATCGATTTCAGAATGTGTCAAGTTTATTGATCTTGTTAACAGGAAAATATGTGTGGTTACCTTGGTGGGGAAGGAAAGCAGTTATCATCTGACCTGTTATTAGTTGACTGCTATTATTATGCCTGAGCCAACAAAGATCCATGTTAAGCAAAAAATTAATTGCAAATGTTACCCTGACATAGTTTTTCAGGCAAATTGCTTGTGTCAGTAAATTTACTTTAAATAAATACATCTTCTCTCATTCCTGATTTTGCCTGAGATGAATGGGCACATTCTTTTGCCACAGTTCTGCCCAGCAATTAGCACTGAGAACACTTAGGATCCCCTTTCAAGGTTCACAGCTTGTTTAGAGATTTGGAGGGTTTAGAGGTGAGAAGAGACCATCGCAGTCCTCCATCGAGCCATCGCGAGGAATACACAGGCTCTAGTACTTCTCTCAGGTATGTTATGTTCCAAAGCCGGTGGTTTTGAGTTAGCTTGGGCACATCCTTGGAAAAAAAAGAAAGAAAGAAGTGTCATGTTGATTTTATCTGTCTTTAACTTCTGAACATGCTCGTGCTGTGTCAAGTCAAATGCCTTTATAAGATTCTAAATACACAAACGTTGTTATCTTTACAACCCAACTCCTGACTTCGCCAAAGCGCGTCTGAGAGGTCTCTTTTCCATAAGCTCCGGGGAATTGCCACCAGCTCAGTTACCACATGAAATCCTGTGTTGTTTGAGCTCCGTTTCAGCCGTTGCACTGTTTTGTCTTGGACGGTGTAAGGCCAGCAGACACGGAGTCGCTCGGCTCTTTCCACCCGGTGTGCGAGGGCTGCCGGGGAGATCACCAGCCGTGACGAGATCACAGGAACGTTGCCTTTTACAGTTCTTGGATGCAAGACCACGACACTGTCTTGACCCGCCTATGTTTAAAAGGTCTGGTTTTAGTAGGTGCTGTCTAATGCCTTCTTTAGTTACTTTTGGAACATAAACTATTTTGTTGTATTTATATGATAAGGAAATAAATGCTTTTTCTTTGCATTTTTGTTGACAGTTCCACCATTTCTATCTTGCAAGAAACAAATATGAATTATAGCAGAATCTCTTCATCTTGGACCTAGAAGCATAGTAAAAGCCTCTTCTGTACTGTTTGCAGCTGTGCTGGTTTCAGAAATCCCCTTGTCTGACTTTTGGTGATTTTTTTTTAGCATTTATTTAAAATTTGGTGGTGTCGGTTTTTCCTCCTCAACAGATGCAAATTAGCCCAGGCACAAATAGCAGATGAGGATTTGACCTTCCATGAGTGCTCTGTCTTTTGCAAATTTGAAAGAAACAGAATGATAATGAGAGAAAATATTATTTTAGCAGTGATAAATGTCAAGGAATGATCTGGAGAGTGTTTGCTTTGTGTTGGGAGCTGTGTTTGGGGCAATAGTTTGGCATCAGGAGCTGCGACTGTTTCAGAGTCTGATCTCAGCTGTTCGGGGATGAACCCAGAGAAACTCCATGGGTTTCTGCGGAGCTGCCCTGTATTTTTCCTCAGTGTGAATTACCCAGGAATATTACTCCGTCCCTGGCATATAAGGCATTTTTGTGAGGCAAAGTAGGCAATCGCAGTCGTGCCAAAGTAAAGTTCCTCAGCTGGATAAAAGGAGCAAGGGTCTATAAATACCAGCGTTTCCTTTGATTTTTGTCTTCCACACACTGTGTGTAAATCGCTTTGCTGCATGGATGGTATGTGTGCACGCCTTTTTAAATGATGGCTGGGTTAATCCTTATTTAATTTTTTATGCAGTTGTAAAATACATGTTTTATATTACCAGACCACGATAAGAGTTAGTATTGATATGAACCAGCATTTCACCCACTCAAAGATAAAAAAAGAGCTTTTAGATTTGATAAAGTACAACTGCAAAAGTTTTCCGGGACAGACTTTATTAAAACAAGGTTCTAGAAACAGTTGTATTATTTTAACTAATATTTTTCCAGTGAGGGAATGCCTTAGTATCATATATAACATGCATATAACCGTATCAATACCAATTAATTTCAGAATTACAGCTGAAATTTTGGTGTCGCGCAGCTGAGCCCACCACGCCGTGCTGAGACAGGTGGGAAGCCTGGCGGACGCGGCTGTGTTTTCTTACCGAGCGATGGTACAGCCCATGTCATGAGTACCCCAAATATAGTTTGCGTCAAAGCACGCAAGTCATAGTGTAAAATGTCTTAGAAATTTGTCATCCATTCCCAGCGGCAAGTTAGCATAATTACTTCTAATGCAAAATTCGATTGAATTACTATTCTCAATTGCTGACGCACTGGAATAAACTGAATAAAGCAATTGGGAGAGTTTTATTTGTTAGTAAATATCAATAAATTGCGCCTCCTGCAAATTTGGACAAGTCCAGAAAAATATGTGCCTTTTCCTTCTTCCCCCCATTTGAATCATAAAAAACGTGGTGCTGGCTATGGGGGGAGGAAAGTGGTTTTTTCACCTGGAGTACCAATTATTGGCTGTAAATGAGCTGCAAATTGGCTTTATCTTACATGTTTTCTACAAACACCTTCCTGCAGGCAAGCTGGGCTTTTCTTCGAGTTCTTCAGACAAATGCATTAAGCTTGTGGTGTTTTGAACTGGTCGGTCTTGCAAAATTAGATGTTTCCACCTCTATTTACCACAATAAAAAATAAAAAAAAAGAAGAGGTCAGAATTTCCTTAATAATTCTTTTAATGCCGCTGCCAAAAACCAGGCAGGGAGGCATGTTACGACGTAGTGACTCTTTTGGGGCAGCAAGAGGAAAAGGCAGTGCCTGCCTTCTTTTTCTAAGAACAAAAGCTTTAGAAGGGATTTGGCCCATTTCTGAGTAGAAAGCTGCTGGTTTTACACAGTTCTTCCTTCAAATCAGGATTTTCAGAATTTAGAGCTAGGCATCCTTCTCAAGGCTCACCAAAATACGACTATTTTGGTCCCCAGATGGTTACTGAAGTGTGGTTGCTTCACGCTGGTCTGTGCAGCCCACGTAGAGAGGCAAAATGCTTTTAAAGAAAACAAACAAGTTCTGCGAGCCTTATCCGATTGCCGTTAGGGAATGGATGGACAGATCTTAATTTTCACTGAAGCATATTTTCACTCATGTTTGTTGCCTTAAGAATGAGTTTCTTATCTCGAAAACAATCTTTTTCACAAGACATTCTCAGTTTAATATAACTCATGATAGCCTTTAAAGCAGACTGGCTATTCCCAGCTGAGGAGCCTCTATTTATGTGTCTGTCAGGAGCAGAATTTACAACAGACCTGCGAGTTATGTGAACTTTGAATGTTTTCACAGTTGTTAAACTTGACCAACTATTTCAATAAGACTAACTGCTTAAAACGGTCTTGGACTTACCAGCTGCCCCCAGCCAAAGTATGAGTATGATGCTTATAAACCCAGCAACCCCCGGACTGCTCGTCAGCGGGGAAAAACGCTTGACATAATTCCTAGGAAGGCCATTTAGAAAAATAAGTTTACCACTACATTTTTTAAAGGAGTCTGGAATTTCAAATCATGGTTTTCCATGTAGTTGCTCTCCTTCCTTTGCAGTTCCTGGCCTCTCCCATCAGGGCAAGAGTTACCACGTGGAGAGGAACAAGGCTCCATGCCTGTCAAATCAGTTATCGACAACTAATTTTTGGTATTTGGCTTAATATTGGGGCATCTAACAGCAATGCAAAACGCTGAGCAGGTACAGGGCTGATGTTTGGGTACCGGCGTGCTGACGTCCCTGCCCGTACCCCTATGTTAAATAAAAGAAAAAGTAACATAGCCAATTTTCACAGTAAGTTTGAGTTTATTACTGTTATTTTTTGTAGCAGTTGCGGACTATAGTAGTTACTGATGGGTGCAGATTTTTGGTCAGATAATAGTTTAAACATGCTAACGTTATATGTATTATTTTTAATTAACTTGTGCTGAGGCATGTGTTTCACTTTTAATTCAAGTGTCAGATTTGTGAAGTCTGTTTTTCATCATGCTTGAGGTTAAAATATTAGGTCACCAGAAGAAAGACCTATTTGAGTCACATAAGACAAATTAAATGTTAGAAGGAAGGAGAGGGGAGGGAGGAGCAGAAATGAAGTTGTGACTTCAGAAAATAAGGTAAAGCAGGAAAGAGTGAGTGAGCGAGAAAATGGGCTGCAGAAGTTCTGAAACCCGTTTACGTAGTGTTCAATATTGACTCTTGGTGCTTACAAGTTTTTGTATCACTTAGGAATAGTTCAAAGCTGTATTTGCAGTGTCCTGATGCCCAGGAAGGAGCGGGATATTGCCTTCTGTAAGAAGTCCCTCCCGGGCAAAGAACAATTCTTAATAGTTATATCAGGGAATAAACCAGGTCTTTCAGACACGTTGCTGGAGAACGGGAAGTTTGGATGTCCTTCTATAGGAGAGAAAGCAAAAAAATGCCTCGGATGCAAAAATAGCTTGAAAATGGAGACACTTTCCTGTGTTATTTAAATAGTCTATGTGTTACCACCGTAAAAAATTGCCTTTTCCTTTAGACTAAATGTTCATTTTTTATATTCTTATTGGTGAATGTGTGTTATTTCCTATGTATTGCAGAAGACTTGACTATCCCGTTGCAAAGGTAAGTGTGTGTCATACAGTACCAAGCAGAATCCCTTTTGCTGGACACTTGAGCCGTTTCAGTCGTCCGCAATGAATAAGCAGTTGTGAGAGACACAGGAATCATTAGCAATGCTAACTGGAACCTGGAAAATTTAAAATGTTAATTTTTCCTTAAAAAAGCGACAACTGACAAAAGAGATTTAATGTAAGGCAAACAGAAAGGTGTTACTTAAACCTTGTTTTGTTCTCAGCTTCTTCTGATCGCAGGGGTTCAAAGTAGCCTTCTCCCTGCTGTTTTCCCAACCCAGTGCTCCTTGGAGGACCCGGCTCCTCATGCGTTACAGCCTGGTTATGCCCCACTTTTGGTGTAAAAAGACCTTCTCATGTGGTGTCACTTGCGTGAACACTTGCTCTGAGGCCCCATGATGCCTGTAGCATATTTGGGAATAAAGCCCTTAATGTCCAGATCAAGCCATTTGAAAGGTGACCCAACCTTGACTGTATTTCTCTTACGTTTAAAGTTTCTTTTTTTGGTATATCACAGAGGTGCACTTTTCTGTATGTTACGAGGAGGAGGGGGGGGGGGGCATCAAATTTGTGGGGGAGATGCACAGCGTAATCTGCAATTTATTTTATTCTCAACGAAATCTGAATGACCTGCATAACTTCATGTGGCTAAATAATGAATAAATTCCTTAGTATTGGGGATTTTTATCAGACTAGAGACTGAATATAATCTAAGTATGGCCTTTGTGATATGACCTATTTGTAGTCCTATGTATATGCTCCTGGCGGACCCCGAGAGGGAGAAGGGTGTGTTGTTCTCCCGTTCCTATGTGGAAAAGTGGTGCAAACCTGTAGTAACTCTCCCATATGGCAATGAAGGAGAACAGTCTCCGGGGAATATCAGCTTCCTGGTCAAATAGGTCACTTTTCGTGCATATGAAAGCAATGAGATGTTTGATGAAGGAGCTCCATCGGATCTGGTGGCTTGATACCACTCGCACGGATAGAGCTGCACCAAGCTGTGATGGTTGGGCATGGGGGGAGCTGATGGAGTGATGGTTGGGTATGGGAAGCTGATGGAGATGCGGCAGTCGGGCTGTAGTACGCTTTGAGGCTCTTCATAAAATGTGTGTTCAAAAGGGTCACAGTTATTAGGGATTTGGGCAAAAATCTGAGGGATGGTGCCGAGAAGCTTAGATGGAAAAAGTCTTTTCCCTTTGTCTGTCTTATTTCATGTCCAGCTTCCCGGCGCAGAGCTTGAGGGTTGCTCTCTCGCCGTGCAGGAGATGGATGTGGATGTGGTGTGGTCCAGTCCTCTCCATCCTCTCCCGAGGGCCATGAGAGCAAGGGCCGGAGCCCCGGTGGGGCGGAGGGGGAGTCTGGTATCGCTCCGGGCAGAGCGGCTGCAGCCGATTTATGGGGTGAAGCTGATGATCGTTCTATCAAAAACTCCTTATCTAAAGGTTAATGCCTGATGAGAGGTGGATAAGGAACGTGTGTGTGAGATCATTGCGGCTCCGTGAGGGAATCCAGGAGGAGGGAGTGTGTTTTTCTGTGCAGTACAAAGGTTTGATAGAAGAGGCAACGTTTAGCACTTGTAATCTTATCCTGCTTGACTGCTCTTCAAAAACATTTTGCTTTTTTTTTTTCCTCTGCATCTAGAAACTTGGACGAACCGACCTTCCAAATGTAACCTTAAAATAGCTTTGTCAAACAAAAAACATAAGTGCAAGAAGTTTCCTGCCATTTCCATAACTACGAGCATATGATTTGCAGTTCATCTTGAATAATGATGTAAGAAATCTGCCAGGAAAGATCCAAACGCCGTTACCAGGGTCGTTTCCTAACCAGCTGCAGCTGCCGAGCCAGCGCGGCCGGCTTGCGCCTTCACTTGCAGGAATGCCCATTGACTGCGCAGGAGGAGTTTTGGTAGGGAAGGGATTGTTATAAAGTGTTTAAGAGGAGAAAAAGAGTGAATCTCAGGGGCTAACATCCCAGCTAATTTATTTATTTTTGGTCAATGTTTAGCTGAAATTCATGGCCACCGTTATTGGTGGCTTTTCCTTCCCCGAAATGAGTCATTCTGATAGAGACACTGTAAAACTTTCTTACGATGACAAAGAAAAACAAGCAGTAATTGCTTCGGTGCGTCCTTGCTGAGGGATTAATTGCATGAGAGATGTATTTTATTAAGCTTCCAAACCCGTGGATGCTGCCACGCTGCCCAGCTGAGGTTAGCAGAAAACACATGTCAGCTCTCACCAGTGATGTTTATGTCTCTGCGCAAACCTGCCTCCTTTCACCACCGACATCCCCTAACGAGAAGTGACTGGGGGAAGGGAGCGCAGCGATACACAGCCCTGAGAAACGCTCAGACCAATCTGTTTGGGTAATTGTAAGATTTTTTTTTTTTGAGGGGGGGGATGTTCAGGGAATTTTGTCTGTCCCAGTTTTAGTGGAGAATGGCCATAATGTGGCCCCGGCCACTCAGTGCCATCCCATGTGCAGAACAGCAGCGAAAGCTCACATTCATTTGGGATGCTTTACCCGTCTCTGGATCAGAGGCATCCTGTTAAACCAGCTATCAGTCTGGAATGTTTGCTAACAACTAACTAACTAGTTACCTAGGCAGATCATATTTGCTTATTGAATTTTATTATTATTATTTTTAGGAACCAGGTGTATCAGCAGTGCTAGGGGACTCTGTAAATTTAATGGTGTCAAAGGACAGCAGTATTAATTTTTTATTTTATGCCTGTGCTTTTCTAGTGAGCCCTTTAAACCCTAGCTGCCCTGCGACTTTAAAGGGGTGTCAAAGCAGCAATAGCTTATATTACACAGAACTTTTCCTTAAATTACACAGTGACGTGCGAGTCTGGGCAATTCTCTTCTTTTTGCAAAGTAAAATGCAGCCCTCACATTTCTGAAATACTGTTATGAAACAGAGCCAATGTGTTCCCATTTTCAAAGCAAGGCACAAGCAACAGGGTTTTGCTCTTTGAAAAGTATGACAGAATATTATTCATCTGTTTGCTTTAAGGGATTATCTGCCAAGTAAAAACCCCTTTCATTTTATCCTGTGTGAAGCTGGAACACGAGTACAGAACAAAATACAATTTATTTAACAATGCACAAATAATTTATACGGCATTAATGCATGTAGAGAGGGTGTATTGGATATATGTAATAATAAAAATAATTTATTGATACACCTTTTAATTAACTGCAAAGTTTTCTAGAGCGTGTTTTCCTCCCCCCTTGCTGTCACCTATCAGTATTCATTATGAACCCACCCCCCCCAAAGTGACACCCCCTGTAACCCCAGTTTTAGGTTGCAGATTTGTGGGTGCCTGGCCCAGGCGTTTAGCAGGACCCTTTCCGTGCCGCCCTTGCCAGGGCAGAGGAGTCTCCCTGCGGATCCTGGCTGTGCCAGGGGATTTTCCCGTGCCGGGATGACGGGAGCGGAGCCGTCTTCTGTTGTCCCGCTGCGGCAAGCAGCAGTTTTTCCTGGGGAGAGAAGGGTATAAAGCACTTGGTTGTCTGAACTAGGCAACGCTGGCTGCCTTTTCCCATCAGTACTCTGCTGTCGGATATAAATTATTTCGATAAACAGCTCTGACTAGTTTAGTGCTATGGTAGAACATTTGGGTTTTTTTAAGCAAGACAAAATGCCTTTCACTTTGTAAGTGAAAAAAATGTCTGGACGGTCTTCACACAGAGCCGAAGCTGCTCGCTCCATCGCCACTTGGTAGATCTTGGAGATAATACAGCATTTATTTGCTTTCGCTCTTCAAATCGGTAAATCTTCATAAATCAGTCTGGCTTTGCGCACGCACCTTAATCCCGTGCTGGCTTTACAGGGCCGTCTTCCAGTGTCACTGCATGTTACGATGTCCTCTCCCCTGCTGCTTTTATTAATCCTCACTGTCTCTGTGTACGCTCCCCTATTTATATTGCTGCCAGTTAGAGATTTGCTTACCAAAATAATGGTAATCCAGTGATCCCATCTAACCAACTAACAGACCTAAGCATAAGTATGTATCGTAGCGGGCTGGGGTTGGAACAGGCATCACAGGGGAGGGCGATGCTCCTACCCTTGTCCTGGGACACGCACAGCATCTGGGACTTTGTCCTGCCTTGTCCTGCATCTCTCTTTTGCCCATTTTCACTCAAGTTATCAAAATTAGTCTTGTATTTGTGATTCTTTCTCGTTGGGTACTCAGGCAAATCCTTCTGAAAGCAAAAGAAAAAAAAAAAAGAAAAAAAAAAAAGAAATGCATGGGGTGTGGTAGAAATGACCACACAATTACACCATCTTTGGCATATGGATTTTTAATACATTGGATATTGTAAAAATAAATACAATATGATCTCACAAGGTTCAGTTTTTCAATTAATTTATTAAATACTTCTAAGTGAACTCATGTTAAAGCCTGGTTACAAAGCTTTTGCTAAACTTAAGTTCCTGGACCCGTTGTTGACATTTGCTGGGAACATTGTTTAGATTCGGGCAATTTCTGGTAATTTAGAACAAAACTGGGAAAGAAAAGGAGGTATGTTGGGAAGTGGACTTTGATGGAGAATCTTGCAGAAATGGTTTGTATTTAGAAATCGGACTGCAGGGATACGTTTGGTGGATTCCCTGCAGCCCTTCCAGGTTTAGGGCGAGCTGATAAGAAGCAAATTGCAAAGTGATTGTTATTCTTTTTCGGCTGCTGCAAGCTACTTCGCCTGGTTTTCTTGGGGACGCCTAAAAAGCTGCTGCTGTTTCAAGTCAGAGGCAATTAGAAATTCTCCCCAGTTTCAGGCTGCAACAGAAAGGCGCTGCGCTGGGGGGCAAATCAGCCTTTCCGTTCGCTGGAGCCGTCAGGCTGTGAGCAGATGAGATAGAGATCTCTCCTGATACAGCCCACCTACCTACCTCCTCTGGGATCCCACTGCAAAGGCAGAGATTTTGGTCCTCCCTTCCTTTCCTTTCACGTTTTTAGACATTACTGAATCTCCCGTAAGAAACAGCCCCCTGGGGAGCTCCTATTAACGAGTGGCTGTCTCGGCAGCGCCTGCGATGCTCGGTCCTGCTGCCTCTGCTGATCCTGCCTTCGCCTGGAAAAGGGGCAGGGAGTTTGTGGCGTGCGGGAAGCGACAGACATCAGTAATGGGGTAACCTTTACCGGGAGGGACACCTCCATCGTGGGTACGAAGCACCCCTGGGTCTCGACAGCGCAAGGATGCGGCAGTGGCACAAAGGCGGCGATGGATGGTGTTTGGTGGATGGATGGTTTGAGACCCAGCCTCAAACCGCTCAGCCTTTTCTGAATGTGCTTTTTCATTCAGCGTGAGACCTTTGCGGGTGGAGCCATCAGCACGCCTTTGCGTTCATGTTTACGTCTTCAATATGCCAAATTCAGGTGGGGTGAAAGAGAATGTCGCAGGCAGAAGAGCAGGATCTGGCTGTGCAGTGAGGTACCACCGAGAAAGCCGTGGGGAGGGGCTGAGCGAGACACAAAGGGAAGGAGGCGAAGCATGAACTTGCACCGGCCGTTCTGTGGTTTAGGGCTGGTTTATTATTTTGTTACCATTTCGGTATGTGAAAAGCTGCTGGTGACCCAGGGTTGACAGATGTAAATATTGCTAGCACAAAACAAAAGAAAATTGAAGAGGGGGAAATGAACCCAAGCGGTGACAGTGAATTCTTTGTCAGTTGCTTGCGAATTTTTGTGTGTGCTGTGACTCGGCCTCCCCTGGCTCCGTTTAGGCGACCCTTGTTGAGACCTTAGCCGTCGTAAACTACATGTGAAGGACGGGGTCTTTTTACTCATACAGGCACTTATATTCAGCTGTACCCAGAAAGCCATGAAATACCTCATTACGGTGCTGATCTTTAATGCAGCCTCTGTAATCCGTAGAAAGAAAGATGCTGGTCAAGTCTGGGCTGCATGAAGATCCAGCGCGTCCCATGTTGATGCAGGCTCTAGGTTAGGTCAGATCACCTTCGCGAATTAGTGTGGACACCCTTCAAAGCTCAGTCTTCTGTAACCTTTGTGCAATCAGATACTTAAAGACACCTGAGCACAGCGTAAATGTAATCCGTGGTACTATTAGTACATGAAGCCAGAAGTATTGTCGCAGGGCAAACTGCAGCAGGATCTAAAGGTAATGGGCAAGCTCCAACATAAACATCAAGGCTCGAAATATTCAAAGACCCAAACAGAAAACAGAGTGGAAACCAAATCGGAAAAGAAATAATCCTAAACCACTGCAGTGCTGTATCATCTGTCGGTCACTAAAATCCAGCGCTTTCCCTTTTCTTCTGTAGTCTTCACAGAACGGTGGCCGGGGATTTGCAGGGTGCAGGGAGGGGAAGAGGCGGGAGTCGGGGGGGGTCAGCACCCAGACCCCGAGCCATGATGAGCTGCCCTGCGATCATCGCTGAAGTTGCTCCTGCAGCTGGTGTCCACGGTTTTCACCTGCTGACAGCTCACCTCTCCAGTTCAGCGCAGAATTTGCACAAGTGATTAAGTTCATCCCCAATCAGCAATGCCAAGGGCTTAGACTGACTTCCATTTCATTAGGATTTAAGCTTGTCTGCAAATTTTAACACATTAATTGCTGAATCAGGCCTAATTTACCTCCTGTTTGAGCCAAAGGGACGCATCCTTTTGCTGTGGGTAGAATCGGATGAGGACCATGAAGCAGATACACATTTTGAGGAGCGATGCTGTGATTCGCTTACAAAAAGCACGCGAGGTATGCAAAACGTGAACTGCGTAAAAGGAATGGGCAATCTCAGCCTTGATCCCAGGAAAGTGATCCCTGCGTTTTAAAGCCAGACTCCAAAGCGGCTGCCAGTTGGCAGCGGGAGGTGGGGAATGTGTTCAAGCCGTGTAGGAGCTCTGCGTGCTATTGTGGGCTCCGTGTCAGGCTATGGCTCTGGTTTCGGATGAAACGTCTGGCGAGCAGAGGGTGTTCAGCCTCGGCAGCGATCTGCTCAGTGGGAAATGGTCTTAGATGGTGAGCTGGCAGCTGACCCCCAAAAAATGCTGGATTGTGGGGAGCGGTGGCTTGGAGAATGCCCACCTAGCAGAGCATTGGCAGCAGAGTTGTCTCTAGGGCTGCCCTGGGTATGGTTGGGTACCACTTGCATTGCCCATCAAGGACCAAAGGGATGCCCAGGGAGGCCCTAAATACTAGATATGAACATTTCCATCCTGAGCTGCAGGAGTGAGGGAGGGAAGAGGCATCACGAAGAGATGCAGAGGCAAGAGGGGATCCCGTGTGACCTGAACGGCTGACGAGGAGCGATACAGAAACAGCCAGGGAGTGAGACGTGGCCACTTGTTCATTGACGAGCATGTGCCAATAACTTCAGCATAATGGTGTGTGACCAGCCTATGACCAGGACTCCTATCATGGGAGCTGCTATTTGGAGCTCCTGGTAGCTGTCAGGAGCAATAGATGAACCTCACAGCCCGGTACTTCCCTTCTTTGTCACCCAGCAGAGCAGCTCTGGGAGCGGAGACCAGGGGATCATGTCCTCTCCTGTCTCAGGTGTCCTTCTGTCATACTGTGATGCTCCTGTTCCTTTCATTTGATTTATCCTTCTGCCCCATTATGGAGCTGATTTCCAAAACAATTCAAAGTAGTGCCTGCTCCATTTGAGTTACTAAGCTCCTGTTTTCCCTCTGTGGATTCAAGGCTGGCATGCAGCCCCAGGGGCAGAGGTGGTGGGATCCAGGCTCTCCTCTTTAATCTTCACCTTGTGAGTTATCTCCAAAATCCTGCTCCTCGGTGCATTTCCGTCCAGGTAAACTGGTGTCCCTGCTCACCAGAAGTCCTGGCTGTGTGCAGTTATTGCAGTTAAATCTTCTTTAGTTCAAAGGTGAGCCTCAGAGTGAGGTGAGTTTGCTGTGTTGATATGTTAGTCGCATTCCTCCTGGTATTGTCTTCTCTGTCTAGTTGTGTGCTTAAATTGCAATGCTTGATCGCCTTCAAGAGTGGTTGCTGTTAGGTGTAGTCCCTGAGTTAAATACCATAATAAATAATAAATTAATAATAAATTATCATAGAATCCCAGACTGGTTTGGGTTGGAAGGGACGTTAAAGCCCACCCAGTGCCACCCCCTGCCCTGGGCAGGGACACCTCCCACCAGCCCAGGTTGCTCCAAGCCCCGTCCAACCTGGCCTTGAACCCCTCCAGGGATGGGGCAGCCACAGCTTCTCTGGGCAGCCTGTTCCAGCGTCTCACCAGTACATCCTGTCCCTGTTGGGGGATCTAGTGATTAGAAAATGGAGAATTGACCTCCAGAGCCTGCAGTAGCTACTGTGTTTTTTTGGGTTCAGCTGTTTTGTCTGCTCTGCATGAACCAACAGAGTAAAAATATTTTCGCCAGAGCTGACTCCATGCAGAAACACATGGATGTGGTTGTGTGTCTCTGTTTACATCTCGGAGTATCTTTGGGCTGAATACTATCCATTATCTGAGGCATCTGAGCCTACTATCGCTCCAGTTAATGAAGAGTTTAATTGGCAGTTTAAGGGTTGTGCTTTTGCAATCCAGTTTTCAGTGTTCTTGGGAACATCTTGGGACCATCATCCAACGAAGCCTGGAGCCCTTCCCATTGATTTCTCAATTGCTGTGAGATGTCTGTGGAAGGAGGTTTCCATCTCTACCATCCCTCTTTCCCACCCCCCTGTCTTCACCGTCATAAATTACCGCAGTTAATTCATAGTGTCTAGCTTCCCCCTGTGAACTGGAAAACAACGCTGCTTGAATCCTGGGATGGTGCTCTGGAGCTGGTAGCGGAGGAGTGCTGGGAGATGTTTGGGGTGTCCTGGAAGGCGATCCTAGCGCTTCTTCCCGCTAATCCCATTAGCTGGCGCTGGCCGCTGTGACAGGGCGCTGGGGAGCCCGGCTGCAGACTGGCCGCTTGCTCTAAGCCATGCACACAATGGGTGGGTGACTTCAAAGAGCCTAAATGTAATTTGCATTTCCAAGCTCTGACAGCCAAGGTCTTCAGGAGGGGATGAAAGTGTCTTTTGTTAAATTTAATGGCAGAGTTGATTAAAAAAGCTCTGATTTTTTCCCTATTAAGGCGTAGTCTGATTCCACTGTTAGGCTTTTGGCATCTGGGAGAAGATGAATTCTGCAAAAAAAAAAAAAGCACACAAAGAAAGTAACCTGTTGCCTACTGAGCCGTGGTAATACTTAGGGATATTCCAATATCATTTTTTCCTAATTTGAGAGCCATATAGTAGCTGTCTCGGGTGGGTACCAGCATGAACAACAAAGAAATTATCAGCAAATTTTCATTAGGCATCTCCCTTTGCAAGGACCTCAGCAGAGCCGAGGTGTCTGGCTTTCCGTTAAATGTATCCCAAATATCTCCAACTGGCTTCTCAAAACAAGAAAGTAAAAGAGCTGATTCATGGAGCTGGGTGCATGTTCCAGTGCTCACGTATGCAGACCCCTCCTCAAAACGTCCATAAAACTATCTGCTGTGTGCCAGCACTTGGCTGTTGGTTATCTGTTCAAAATAAGCAGTGACTGGTCCGGTCTTCAGAGGTTTAGTAATTTCCTTTCTTTGCTTTGTTTGAAGAATATTGGCAAATAATTTCACATCTGGATTTATGTATTAAATGTCTCCTATATTGCATAAAACAAAGCACCTAATGAAAGAAATCTGTCTATTTAACTCCCGTCTTAGCTTGGGTTCTGTTTTAGCAATAACTGTTACCACACTCACGGAAGATTGAAGAAACATTTCCTATTTCAAGGGTATCAGTGCTGGGAGTGGTTTGATTTTCTACATACACTTTAAATTCTGTCTCTGCTAGCATAACTCTTCCTGCTATGTTTATCAATATGAAGTACAAGTTTGGATCAAAAGCGAAAAAAGCGTGTTAGCTGCTTTAAATAAACCTAAATCCTTTTTTTTCCAGGCAGTTTATGTTTTCTCTTCTAATTGAGGCTCGATATATTCCTGAATATAGCCTTCCCCCTCCTGCAAAAATCATTAATTTCATATAACGTTAATGAAATACTGTCTAACCTGAAATGCCACCAACTGTTTTTACCAGGCAGTATTTTAAAAAAAATAAATATTCAAGATCTTGTTGAATGCAGGGATATAATCCTTATATTCGTTTTGGAATCGTTCGTGAAATAGTGAAAACTACCTGGAGCGGTGTGGGAATCCTTTAAGGTTAGAATCAGCCCGGGCACTAAGCCCGTGCCGTGCCCCCTGCGCTACCTAAAGACCATGTAATCCCTTATCACAGGCTCTTAATGGAGGGGAAGGCGGCACCGGGGGCTCCTGCGCTGGGTGACCCCCCCCCCAGAACGAATCGCCGAGTGCGAGACAAACCCAGCGAGCCCCTCGCTTCGGCCTCAGATAATACGGGTGCCAGCTCCCCGTAGTGACGTTTTGTTGCAAAGTCGCATGTGAAATGTTTCACCCTTTTGTGCTTATGATTGATTTCAGGGACGAGTATGAAGAGGACGGGTTTTGCCAGCCCTACAGGGGGATTGCCTGCGCACGATTTATTGGGAATCGAACCATTTATATGGAGTCTTTGCATATGCAAGGTGAAATAGAAAATCAGATAACAGGTGGGTAAAAAATGCGCTTGCTTCTTTCCCGTGAAGCTGTCTTTTCCCAAAAAGCTGCCAGAGTTTTATAAACTGCAATACTGTTTTTGGTTGCTCTTTACCCTCTCTTGCTGTGAGCTCCCCACCACAAAGCTCTCCCGCGACTCCTGCGTCGTGCGGTGTCCGTGGAGGGCGTCCTCCCAGGAGTGACGGGCTGAGCAGCCCCCGTCTCTCTGCTGATCCCGCTCCCCCAACGGAAGCGAAAATACGATTTTCCGAGGAGAAGGGGTTGTGTGTCTCCAGCTTCTGGGAGCAGCTCAACATTGCGCTGCCATTTCCCAAGCAGATTTGAAAAGTGAAGGGAGAGCAGACTTAGTTGATTATTAGGTGGTTGAGATGGTTTTGGAGGGCTGTAGGTACTGGGAGAGGCTGCATCTCTTCCAGAATAAGATAATATATGTGTAAATAATTCAGCAGGTCATGTTTTCCCTTTAGATTTAGTAAAGAACCATTTTTCATTGGTTTTGTGGGAGATGCTGTGCTGCTGGGGGTGCTGAATTCAAGCTGGGGCCTCATAAATATCACGATACTTCTCTGGGGTTTTATATTCATTAATCTCAGACAGATCCTAGCCAGTAATACCGTCTATATTCAGAATTTCTCTTGCTGTCAGAACATCCCAAATTTCTCTTCCCCCTAGAGTGTTCTTCCTTCGGTTTGTAAACGCTGTCAGCATTGCAAAAAAGACGTTTGCATTGCTCACAGGAAAGGGCAATGGTTTCTATACAGCCAACAGTTCATAATCTTATGTCATTTTTTTTTTTTTTTTTGAAAAGTCATTTTATCAAAGCTGTCACCTTCCACGAAGGTAGTGGTACTGTCATCCTGCGGGGACTTCGGTTTTTACCTGTTGGGTAAAAGACATCCAAATATTCTATGACTTTGCAAACCATTATAAATTATTTTTGGGGAAAAAAAGTATATTTAGGTTTGGGGTTTTGGTAGCATACTTAACATTAATCCCGTGTTGAAAACCAGATGTATTTTCTCTGTCAGCAAAATCCGCACCGTTAGTAACTTTTAATGTAATTAGCGCTCTATTTCTGGGAGGCACGTTCATCACCTGAACGTCTGAAAAGAATAGTCGCAACGGGAAGTGAGGGTTATACTGGGAAGGCAAGAGAACAGGAATAAAATTCCCTCCAGGTTAAGGAAAATCCTTTTGTATATTTTACAGCTGCCTTCACCATGATTGGCACTTCCAGCCATTTGTCGGATAAATGCTCCCAGTTTGCTATTCCTTCGCTGTGCCATTACGCCTTCCCCTACTGCGATGAGACTTCCTCGGCTCCCAAGCCACGAGACTTGTGCCGCGATGAGTGTGAAATTCTGGAAAATGTCCTGTGTCAGACAGAGTATATTTTTGCGAGATCTAATCCCATGATTCTGATGAGATTAAAGCTGCCCAACTGCGAAGACCTTCCCCAGCCAGATAGCCCCGAAGCTGTCAATTGTATCCGGATTGGGATTCCAATGGCAGATCCCATAAATAAAAGTAAGTGAAAACCGCCTGTTTCTCCGTGCAAAAACATACCGCTGTGAAAAGGTTGGCTGTAAGGGCTTGTGCATCAGAGCTGGGGCTAGTGCTGGGCTCTGAAAGCTCGCAGACGCCGCGCTCTGGAATCACCCCGCTCCCGCTCTTCTCCCCTACTCCAGAGCGAGTAGAAACTCAGAAATAATTTTTCAGCTATTTTTTCAGCCGCCTGCAGGCTCACGCTAAACGCTGTTTATTGGTTCCAGGTCATTTCTAATTAATATGACGCAGGAAACAATGACAGCGTAAGCATTTGAATGCCGAGGATCATCGGTAGCTTCAGCCTCCCGTGTCCTCCCGCAGCAGCCCCACGTGCTCCATCAAGACCCTGGGTGCGGTGTAGGGCTGCTTGTCAGGAGCAACGTGTATCGGGGCCGGGGCCGTGCTGTCCCTGCCTCGGACAGCCTAATTTTCGGCATCGGCTGAGCTTGCTCTTTGGTCAGGCTGGGCTGCAGCCTCCTCACAACCCTTATACATCTGAACAGTCAAATATAAAACGTGGCTCCCACAAATTCCCCACCTTCCTATGAAAATAATGGCTGCAATTCAGGTTCCCACTGTAGTTTTTACTTCTTTTGTGTATCTTATATTAAAAACGCTTGGCATAAGCTGTTTTCATTACAGAAGCATAAGCTTTAAATCCTCCCAGGAATGTGAATGCAAAGCAGGCCCTGCCTTACAGCCGCAGCAAATTGGGAGCCCGTGCTCTCAAACTGGGATTCCCGGCCCCGGGCCAGCAGCGCTGTGCTGGGGCTGGGGGATGCCGGCAGCGCAGGCTCCAGGGGTGCCATGGCCGTCTGCCTGGCCACCACCAACGGCTGCTTTGGGTGTTTTATTTTATTTTACAGAAACATAGAATCACAGAATGGTTTGGGCTGGAAGGGACCTTAAAGGCCACCCAGTGCCACCCCCTGCCCTGGGCAGGGACACCTCCCACCAGCCCAGGTTGCTCCAAGCCCCGTCCAACCTGGCCTTGAACCCCCCCAGGGATGGGGCAGCCACAGCTTCTCTGGGCAACCTGTTCTTATTTTATTTTATTTTATTTTATTTTATTTTATTTTATTTTATTTTATTTTATTTTATTTTTAGG
>VYZM01016403.1:184987-260736 GCA_013398915.1 Dromas ardeola | reverse complement strand
ACCCACACCTTCACCGCCATCAGGTACCCCGAGCTCAACGGCGGCCACTCCTACTGCCGCAACCCGGGGAACCAGAAGGATGCCCCGTGGTGCTTCACCTTAGATGAGAACTTTAAGTCCGAGCTTTGTGACGTCCCGGCATGTGGTAAGTACTGGTTTTTTTATGTTTCATGTTGTCACATCCATACCCCGTCCTGCGAAACGGGGGAGCTGTGCACAAAGTGTCTTTTTTGAATCCCTGAAGAGAGAGCAGTAAAAAGGCGAACTGCAGCGTTTGCAGCTAAAGACGCAGCGTCCCCCCCCGCCCCGAGGACACCTTCCAGTACATACTTGCCCACCCAGCTGGCAAAGCGGGGGCATGAAAATATTTTCCTGGGGAACACCTGAGCGCTGGCCAGAAGGTGGTGAAGCCGCAGCGTCCCAGGCTTTCCTGGATCGATACGACTCCTTAGTCCCAAATTAAATCAGATCACAGAAGCTGCACTGGTGCTGCTGATCCACAGAGTGGTTGTAAAACTGTTCTCCGTTTCGCTTGGTTTATTAAGAGCCATTTTAATTAATGCAAACCTCGCTTAACAGAGCTTGGGCCTTGTTTAAAAAATAGAGATGATCGTGCCAGGTCCTCTTAGCTGTGTTTTAAGTTTGTGTTTACAGAACTGCCCTGGCTGCATTTTGGTTTTGCGAAATGAACAAAAACGGAGATTCAGCTCTCATTTTATTCCGCTTTTCTGAGACCCGGGGGGAGTGGGTGGACGACCTGAACAAATGGTTCCTAGCTGTTTTATCTGCATTTAGAAATAACAATATTGATAGCGTGCCAAGAAAAAAAATACAGCTATTGACATGGACATGCCAGAAACGTACCCAGAAATGGTCTGGAAATTCACAGTACAGTGTTTCACGCAAAATTTCATGTTGCCTACGAGTTGTCACAGTAACATTACCTTTCCCCTTGGAAAGGAGATACCTTTTGATGTTACTGTTCGATAGCCAGAACCAAATTAAATTATTTCTGGTTATGGTTATGAACATTCCTGCAGCGAGACATGTTCTGAGCCTGCTCCAAAGTCTTTTTCAATTAATGGAAAGATGGGAATCGATGCCAAAATGGGATCTAAATTATGTTCTTACTGAAAGAGTGGATCAGGGGAAAGGCAGACAGTCTGGGCTGTATCATGTGCATCTCAAAGCCTCTCTAACATTCATACACGCTTTTTAGAGTCCTCTATCTCTTGCTATTATTTCAGTGCATTTAACTTCAGTTATTTTTCTTGTTAATTAGGCGCAGTGATAGACTGACTGCACAGAATCGCAGAACTGCAGGATGGTAGGGGTTGGAAGGGACCTCTGGAGATCATCCAGTCCAACCCCCTGCCAGAGCAGGGTCACCCAGAGCAGGCTGGGCGGGAACGCGTCCAGGCGGGTTTGGAATGTCTCCAGAGAAGGAGACTCCACAACCTGGTCCAGGGCTCTGGCACCTTTAAAGTAAAGAAGTTTTTCCTCGTGTTGAGGTGGAATTTGTTGTGTTCCAGTTTGTGCCCGTTGCCCCTTGTCCTGTCCCCGGGCACCACTGAGAAGAGTCTGGCCCCATCCTCTTGCCCCCCGCCCGTTAGCTATTGCTGAGCATTGATGAGATCCCCTCTCAGTCTGCTCTTCTCCAGGCGGAACAGCCCCAGGGCTCTCAGCCTTTCCCCAGCAGAGAGATGCTCCAGGCCCTTGGTCATCTCTGTAGCCTCCGCTGGACTCTCTCCACTAGTTTCCTGTCTTTCTTAAACTGGGGAGCCCAGAACTGGAGACAGTACACAAGAATCGTTCAGTGTATATAAACTGTTTCGAAGATAGTTTTCAGCCCTTCAGCACAAAAATCGGGACCTAAGTCGCAGTCAGCAGGACTCCCCTTTGCGTACTGTTGGCTCTTGGCTCTCCACCCCGGGAGCTGCTGGCGCCTGGGCTGCTCCGGGTGAGGAGACGTGGCTCAGCCCCCGGGCGTTTGGGTAAGCTCAGGGGTCTCTGCATGTCCACTAGCTCCAGCGACGCTGCTGAGCTTTCTGTACTCCACTGCACAACCTTTTGGCCATGTGCATTTTGTGTTTTCCACAACTTCGGGATAATTGGGTAATTAAGAGTTGATGGGGGGGGGCGCTGCTTGCCAGGGCCCCTCTAGATGGGCTCTGAGATCCCAGGACTGGCTTGGTCTTTTGATCTGAAACAGCTGAAAGCAGGACGCTTTTGGACATGTTGCAAAAGTCTCTGATTTGAACGTTTTACTAGATAATAAATGAGATAGGCTGGCTGGCTTGAAGAATTCCCGACAAGGGTTTTAATTACCCCTCTCCACTGCCTTAAATGGTACTCGCTGTACAGCTGGGTTATATGGCATTATTATTCTAAATGCAGACAAATAGAGCTGTATCAGGTGAGTAGTAATTTAAGTGTTAATTGCTAATCTGCATATTAAAACCAAAATACCATGTGGGACTGGCATTCTGCTGGTTTTGCGCAGGCTGAAAGAGCCATTTCAGGCACATTTTAATAAGTATTGTGCATTCTCCCTCACCAGGACATGCCTAGTTGGAAAATGGATTTAATTAGGGTGGCTCCCAAGAAACCTGTTACCCTAATGAGGCTTCACGGCAGGGCCTGCTACTTAATAAGAATAATAATTCCCTTTGACTGGAATAGCTCAGGTGATGAACTGGTGCCCGGGTCTCCCTCTGCCTCGTGCTGGTGCTTTCTTTATCTCTCTTCAGCTGTATCTTTCAGTTGTCTCACAAGCTGCAGTAGATTCCTTTCATAAAAGTTTGCCAACCTGAATATAGGAAGACGTGAAACATGGAGTAATTCGAGCATGAAGCTTAGCAAAGATGAACGTAAGAAGGTTTTGAAGGGGAGGGAAAAGGCCCAGATTGTGTGTCCGTGCTAGCTAAGAGGGCAGCAGCTTATGAAGGAAACCCAGAGCGGGTGCAGGCTGTAGAGCTGGACGTTCGCTGAAGACAGGGGGAGGGCACACACCGCCCTTCTGCGGGGCACAGGGAGACTGTGCCGGGACCGTGCTTTAGTCCTCTCTTGTTTCTCGAAGCCCCTAGAAATATTTGTGCTACCTCTCCTCTCAATTAAAAACCAGATGGCACAACTTAATCTAAAAAGAATGGTCAAAAAGGAGCGTGGGGGGAGCGGGACAGCACGAGCCTGTAAGAGGAGAGGGGTTATGCAAAGTGACATCCAGAACCGTTTGAACTTTGCCTCTGTCACAATTTGAGTCCAACCCAAGCTTCAGATCAAGTTCATGTTTAATTAGCTGCATAAGAGATATCTGTGTGGGCCGCTGAGCACAAATCCAGCCTGGAAAACACAGACAAACAAACTGAAATGACCCTGTAGGAATAATAAAACATTCCCCGTTCTGCCAGAATCCGCTAAGCCTGATGCTGCCGTGGACATTCACCATCTCCTTCGGAAACAACCAGGCTACGGCCACCAGTCCTGCAGCTCAAGGTGATCTTTAAAGTTCCTCTAAGCAACGTACCCTGTGACACCAGAGCCAGCTGGAGGGAGCCGAGCATCCGATGGCCTGGCTGTCCCTTGCTGGGCACTGGTAGAAGAGGGTTTCATCTTTCTAAAATTAATCACTCGCTCCCTAGCTGCATGCGGAGGGAGCAAATGTTGCAGCTACCATTCCCACTATGTTAAATAAACCAGCTTCCCAACCTTTTCTGGATCCTTCTTTTTTATCCACACTCTGGCTCTCCTTTCAGCTCTCATTGCGGTGTTCTTTGGGCCAGCATTTGCCGCCCTGCTCAGATGACACACTAGTAGTGTGTAGTTGGCAGAGGTTTTCCCAGTACTGGTTTTCCCAGTAGCCCGTTAATCCTATTAAGACCAAATCCTCGGGATGTAAGATTTTTTAAGATTATGCTACAGCTTTTGTCTATGTTCAGGCTTTTTGGACTCCTTTCCTGACTTCCTGGGATAAAACTCAGGACTATTCTCTCTATTTCTTGCCATTTCCGTGCATTTCCTCCCGTTTCCCAGTTGTTCTCCATTTCTTCTGCTCTAGAGTCCTGCTCCTGCACCTAAAACTAACTAGAAAATAAGTTTTCAGTTGCGCGTGTTGTTTGTTCCAGTGCCCCGGGTGGCCACACAAATGCTTTGGCCAGTGCTAGGACATGTTGAGAACAGGAGGCTGGAAATAAATAGGGGGATAAAACTATCCTTTTTAATGGCTCCCCACTTTTCTGTTGGATTAAGGAAACTATGGCACCAAAACCTAATGTACTAAATGTATTAAATACCTAATGCCGTAAAATAAGGATTCCATAATCCCACCAGAGCCTTTCTTCCATAAGCTATTTTAGAAATTAACTTTGCTGTGGAGCTGCGTTAGACGGTTACTTCATTTCACCCCAAGCAAGAGCCACCTCACAGGATTCAGCTGTTTCATGGCCAGAACTAGGTTTGAACTGACCTGCTGCAGGGAGATTGCTCCCGGCCATTCTGCGCTCTTACAGAAATGTTACTCAGCAAAATTAATTGCTATGTTAATTTTAAGGAAATAAAACAGCAGCCAAGGTGGTTTGCAGTAGTATTACCTGGATGTTTTATTCCTCTTAACACTTCTAGTTGACCCAGGGATGTATTTGGCTCTGTGGGATACTTCATTCATTGTTTTGTTGTTTGTTTGGTTGGTTTTTTTTCTGAACCAGATTATAAGGATTCCAAGGAAAAGAATAAAATGGAAATCCTGTATATCCTGGTGCCAAGCGTTACTATTCCCCTGGCCATAGCCTTGCTCTTCTTCTTCATCTGCATCTGTCGCAACAATCAGAAGTCTTCCTCCCCTCCCGTTCAAAGACAGCCTAAACACGTAAGAGGACAAAATGTGGAGATGTCAATGCTCAACGCCTACAAACCAAAGGTAATCCCTCGCTTCTGCTGCCACATTTGCTCTCTCTAAAGGCAGGGGGTGAAATGCTTTGATCAACTCAGCCCTGAAATATTAAGCTGATTTGAACTTGCGGTTTCTGTTGGTGCCTTTAGCTGTAATTTTTGTAAGGACTTTCCTTTTCAGCAGCACAGCAAGTGAGCTGGACATGTCTGTGGAGGTAATTCCTGTGTGTCCGTGTATCTGGATAAATAGGAGCTGGAGGTTTTTTGTAATAAAGCAAGCAACCCGTTACTGAAGCATCTCTGAATTGCCTCAATAAGTTAGAAAGCAGTGCAGATAAAGACGTGATTCAGCATTTTCTCGAGAGAGTTTTTTTCACGGGTCTGCTGTAGTCACGTGTCATCTTTCACTCAGCTGAAATCACTTTGGAAAGATTTGTACCGTGTTTTTTCAGGCTTACCCATGCTCTCTGTTAAAAAGAGAAATTACCAAAGGAGAGCCTGCAGTTCTGGCCAGCGCAGCTGGTGCACAGCGGCTCTTGTTGCTGCTATTGTTTTGCTTCGCTGTGGTCCCAGCTTCATGAAGCATTTTTAAAAACCATTTAAGATTTAAGCGTGATTAACCTTGAGCTCCTTGTTTACCGGGAGGGCAGCCGGTTTGCAAACCTGTGTGGATCACCCACTTCAGGGCTGTAACCGCCTCCTGCCACCTACGGGCAGAATAATGCCCTGGAAAAGAGTATTTGCCTGTTTTTTCACACCATGCCAATTCTCTTCAACAACTTGATAGAGACTCTTCTTTTGAAGCATTTCAGAGTGAAAATCAATATCTACAAGTAATTAGAATAGAAAGCGTGTAGACTGTGGTATCTGAAACAGTCAGGCGTGCCTTTGGGTAAGCTGTTATTTTTGTTAGAAGATGACGTAGCAAAATGAATCCGAATTCTGATTGTATTGAGTTGCAGCAATGTGACCTCTAACCTTCAAATATTGCTGCCGTAGGTATTCTTTCAGCAGAGCTGATCGCTCGGCATCAGGAAAGCTTGCACTTGTACTTCAGGAGCTGTGTTCTCCATCTCTGAATAAACCCTGGAGTGGTTTTCTTCTTAAGTTCAATAAAGCAGCTATGGGATACCGCTATTGCTTGATCTTAAATGTCAAGGTGATAGAATTGGGTTGTAAAGAGTTCACTGTGGCAGCCTAGAGAAAATAACTGAAGTCGCTGTATGCCGTGAGACACAGGGAGTGCAGGGATGGATGGAGCTGTGCCACCCAGGTACCAGGCCCTCTTTTGGGGTCTGTGGAGCCGCAGTCAGAGACACAGAAGGAGGAAAATTCCAGCTCAGCACCAGCTCACCAAAAGAGCAGGAGACTCCTCTTAAGTCAGCGATAAAAGTAAACCCACCGTGTGGCTCTGCTGGAAAATGCAGCGCTGCTTTTGCCCATTAGCAATACAAACTGCATACAGAGATGTTTCTACACGGCGTAACGCTAACACGAGAATTCCTGTTTTAAATAGTGTTGCAGGCACTGGGTGCCAGTGCCGTGGTGCCAGCAGGACTGTTGTGTGGGGTGTCTGTTCAGAGGGGTCGGTCAGACTTTGGTCTGTTGTTATATTTTAACTCCTCGGTCCCGCACGCGCTGGCCCAGCAAATCTATCTTGGTTTTCCTTTGAAGTTCTTAATTTCAACTTTCATGTAGAGCTTAAAGTAGCTGTATATCAAGAAGTTGGTAATAGTACAAAAAATATTTAATTAAGTGTCAAAACTACATCTTGCATCCAACCTCCAGAGAGTATTTTGTTAAATTTGGATTTGTTTCTTGGTCCCTGTTCTACTAGATATTTGGGGTACAATCTGGGCTAACATTAAGATAATGGGAATATCAGCATCATTTTAATGAGGTCACAGTTTCCACTGACACCTTACGCGCACAGCACAGGAAAGCAGCTTGCCCAGAAATGTTTGCAAATATAGACCCCACTGTTTTCTTTTTATGTTCAAAGTCATCTGCTGCAGAAAGCTTTCCATCTTATTTATGCTAATTCTGTATTTTCCCACTTGGAAGCCCAGCTCACACTGTCTCAAATGTTTTGATTGCCTTTCAAACATAATTGTAAAAGAAAGGAAGTACAATCCTATTTTTAAATACTGTATCCAGTATTAATGTCAACTTTGGGTAAAAACACACTCCGGCTTCAAGCTCCGACTGAGGTAGATGTGTGTTTGCTCGTCCAAATAAAAACGTTAGCGTTTCATCCAAAAGCCTGTTTCAGTTTTAAGGGATTTTAATTGCCTGCAAAAAATATAATAAACTAAGCTGGGCTTGTCATTCACCTAATGGAAGGAGACGATAAAGAGATAGAGGCAGTGGGCTTCGCTCTTACTGCTCTCTCTTTGTACTCGGTTTACTTTGGCGTGCTGCCTCATATGTATTTTACACTTCTTTACATTTTGTACACCCATGTATGACAAATACTTGTCAAACAAAAACTAAGCAGATTTATAACCGCTTAACTTGAAATGAGCCCTTCCTGCCAAAACTTTATGACTTCATTTTCTTTCATAGTTTTCCACTATGTTGGTTCAAACAGACAAACCCAGCCCCAGGTCAGACAGAGGTCATTTCACTTTCATTACTAAAATATAATTTACAATATGCCAGACCTAAACAAGTTTTAGCCTAAAGGATTTGTATAATATAAACCATCTGTTCCTCAACAATATAGCTAATTTCCTGCCATCACCGTACAGTCTACTGGCTGCCTGCTTAAATGGCATTATTATATTATTATTATTATTATTATTATTATTATTATTATTATTATTATTATTGTTGTTGTTGTTGTTGTTGTTGTTGTTATTATTTATTGTGGTATTTCTCTAAAAGTCGTAAGGGGTCAATAGGATTAGAATTCATTCATTCTAAAATGTCATTTTTAAAATTATTTCCTAAAATGTCAGTTCTTTTCCTGTATTGCCACTGTAAAGCTGCCGTTATATTATTTCAGGAATGCAAATGCTAATGTTTACACCAATTCACAAAACATAGATCCCAAACTCATTAGCCTTACATTACTACCTGTGGCTATACTGAGGACCCTAAATGGGTGGGTTTGGGTGTAGGTGTTACAAGCACATGTGGAAGTTAATGCCTGAAAATAATACAACTTCTTTGTGGCCTATGAGTGAATATGTAAGAATAACGAGAGTTTTTAAAAAGTTTGCCTTTCTTCTTTGACAACTATCTCATTTTTCCGGCTGACTCTGTGCTACATGTTTCAGGACTGAACGTTGAGTCAAGTGTGAGCAGAAATAGTCTGTACTGTACATTGAAGGGTTAATAGCAAAGTCGAGGAAGAACTGGCTAGGAGGACAGAGTTTAAAAAAAAAAACAGTTTTCTGGCCGAGAAAACACTTCAGCATGTACTTACTTAAAGTATATGAATTGCCTCAATTCCTGAAATTATTCCATTTTAAGTATATAAATGCCCAAGCCCAAATATCTAAATGCGCTTGATGAAATGCTGATGGTTCCTCCATATATTTAGGTCTAATACTTACTACTTGTATCTGATCTTGTGTAGCAGGTAAAAAGTAATTCTAAATTTAGTTTTGGAGCAGGGTGCACAGAGATCAGGGGTCACTCGGCCCTGAGTTGCCGATGTTGGGATGCTGGTGGCCCCCAGGCTGTACCTGGCCTGGGGCTGGTGCCATCGCAGCAGTGCCCGCATCTGGCAGGGCTGAGCAGGATCGTTGCCAAAAGGGTACGTGGCCTGGGAGCTCCTGTGTCCATCTGCGTGGCTGTCAGATGTCCTGTGTGAAAAGGTCTTTTTCTTAAAAATATGCTTTCAGGCCTATTTTTCTGACACGTTTTTGCTGTCCTTTTTTATAACAGAGTAAGGCTAAGGAGTTGCCTCTGTCTGCTGTTCGTTTCATGGAGGAACTGGGTGAATGTGCTTTCGGCAAGATCTACAAGGGACATCTCTACCTTCCAGGCATGGACCATGCTCAGCTCGTTGCTATCAAGACGCTAAAAGACTTTAACAACCCCCAGCAGTGGGCAGAGTTCCAGCAAGAAGCGTCTCTCATGGCTGAGCTCCATCACCCTAACATCGTTTGCCTCTTAGGTGTTGTGACCCAGGAACAACCTGTCTGCATGCTCTTCGAGTACATGAACCAAGGAGACCTCCACGAGTTTCTCATCATGCGCTCGCCGCATTCAGACGTTGGGTGCAGCAGCGATGAGGATGGGACTGTAAAATCCAGCCTGGACCATGGGGATTTCCTGCATATTGCAGTCCAGATTGCAGCAGGGATGGAGTACTTATCAAGTCATTTTTTTGTCCATAAAGATCTCGCCGCTCGTAACATTTTAATTGGAGAACAACTTCATGTGAAAATTTCAGACCTTGGACTCTCGAGAGAAATCTACTCGGCAGATTATTACAGAGTTCAAAACAAGTCTCTCTTGCCAATCCGCTGGATGCCACCGGAGGCAATTATGTACGGCAAGTTCTCTTCCGATTCAGATATTTGGTCGTTTGGTGTTGTTTTATGGGAAATATTCAGCTTCGGACTTCAACCGTATTATGGATTTAGTAATCAAGAAGTCATAGAGATGATCAGGAAAAGACAACTGCTGCCGTGCTCTGAAGACTGTCCTCCCAGAATGTATAGCCTGATGACAGAGTGCTGGCACGATCTGCCATCCCGGAGGCCACGATTTAAAGAAATCCATGCCAGGCTGCGCTCGTGGGAGGGTCTGTCAAGTCACACTAGTTCTACTACTCCCTCCGGTGGGAACGCCACCACTCAAACGACTTCCCTCAGCGCAAGTCCGGTTAGTAATCTCAGTAATCCCAGGTACCCCAACTACATGTTTCCAGCACAAGGTATACCCCAAGGCCAAATCGCCGGGTTCATCGGACCACCAATACCTCAAAACCAGCGGTACATCCCCATCAATGGGTACCCGATTCCACCGGGATACGCTGCTTTCCCAGCTGCCCACTACCAGCCGCAAGGTCCACCCAGGGTGATCCAGCACTGTCCTCCACCAAAGAGTCGTTCTCCCAGCAGCGCCAGTGGATCGACTAGCACAGGTCACGTCACTAGTTTGCCATCTTCAGGATCCAACCAGGAAGCAAATATTCCTTTGCTATCTCATATGTCGATTCCTAGTCATCCGGGGGGCATCGGTATTACAGTCTTTGGAAATAAAACTCAAAAACCGTACAAAATTGACTCAAAGCAGTCTTCCCTATTAGGAGACTCCAGCGTCCATGGACCGAATGAATCTATGATTTCAGCTGAATTGTAAATAAGCGAGGCCTTTGTAAATATAACTATTTACGATACAAACTAGAAAGTCGTAGCAAAGATTTATATTCAAATATTTTATTAAAGATTCCTCTGGTTGTTTAACAGACATTGCAGCAAGTATCTTCTGTGAAGTTTAACTGCTTACCAGGATGGGCAGACTCAACCAGACAAAGATCGTTGTGGTATGAATACTCAGCTTCCTCAGTGGACGCAGCGTTTCTTTAAGTGCCACCGGCAATTCAAAAAGGGGAAGGGGGACTTTTTTTTTTTTTTTTAAATAAAAACATTTTCTCATACGCTTTTTCACAGCTTTTTAAACCTCTGATGTGGTTTAAATCACAGAAACTTTTTTATACTGAAAACATATTTTAATATTTGTCTCTTTTTTTAGGAGATGCAAATATTCGGAGATCTACTGGTTGTGCAATTTCAGTTCCAATAGCTAGTAAAGATATTTGTAAATTTTGCAGTCAAGGATTATGTTTCAAATATGCGATCTGAGAGCGGAATGAATTACTTCAGGTAGGATTTTGGTCTTTCGTTAAGTTGGGAGTCTGAGTTCAGATTCAGACCCAAAAAAAAGTCATTTATATGACAGCACAATAGCTCGAGTTACCAACTTGCAGTCTACAAAAATCATCTGCTATTGGCTGCTAAAGATGGCTGGAGTTCTAAGAAATTGCCTTAAAGGAAATGAAATTAAAGTGTTTTAATTTCAGAACCTGAATCGACTTACTCAAAGATAACATTTCATAATCTAGTAGTTAAAGCAGAAATTTTATATCCTTTTGTTGCTATGCAACTGTTTAATGGAAAGGCTCCAAACCACAGTTTTATATATGACAATCAGTTTTCCCAGGAATATTTATTGTTTCAGATCAACGTGTAATTTCAGTGACTATGACTCCAGTAGCCCTGAAAAAAGGGAAACTCACATTCCATCAGGCAGCAAATGCATTGATAGCAATTTTGTCTATCAATTCTAATAATGTGAATTAGTGTTAACTTTCAACTTAGAAATAAGGCATTTGTATAATTACTAAAAATTCATTCAGGTATAAGCAATCTAGATTATTCATTTGAAACCACTTTAATGAGTTACAAAAGTGCTGTGTACATGACAGTTTTTCACAGACTCTCTTTTGTACTGAATAGTATTTTTATTGTACACGGAACGAAAACAATCTTTTGCTCAGTTGACAATGTTGTATAATATGACTTTATCTTTTTGCACAAAAGTGTGATAATGTTTTGTACAGCAGAAGTGAAAATACATCTCTGCATTTTATATCTTGGTCTGTTTCTTTTTATTTTTAACCTGATGTAGATGTTCTTGAAATATATTATGGTGATATTCAGCCACTACCTTATACAAATATTTTTCTTTGTTTTCACTGCATGCGTTTAATCACTGTATTACTTGATGATTGATTTATTAATTATGGGCATTTCAATTAGGCAAGCATGAAAATGTAATAACAAAGGCTATTTTATAATTAAGATATGTGCATTTTTTGTATTTCACATGCCAGAGATGATATTAAACACTGATTATTTTATGCTGCTGTTCATTAAAACATTGTTTTAACATAAACATATCGGCATTTCCTCCATCTTGGTGTAAGATATTTGAAAAGTTTGGATTTAAGAGAGCTAAAATCTGCTCACTCGGAGTAGGGAGCCTGCTCAAATGCTCGCTCGAATGGGACGTGAGAGTTTTGCAAATAATATTTGCAGACAGATTGCTGAGGGGTAACATGCAGAGGCTTAAATGAATATTTGACTGTGCAAATATTTGCAGGGCACACCAAAGAAGCGGGATGCCATAACTGCCCCGGGAGAACGAGGATGCAGCCTTGGCTGAGATCTCATCGGTGCCACTCAGCCCCGCACCCAGGGCCAGCGTCGCCCTTTCAGCCCCTCGCTGAAAGTTCTGTGTCCTGCTCCATCGTCTGAGCTTTCGTGGTACCTTGTGCTGCTGCAGCATCCGGAGCTGCCAGGCTTCCTCCCCAGCGCACAGGCCTGTACTTGCAGATTAAGAACCATCAGTAATTATATAGTAAGGATTTTTGTGACTTCTGAGATACTTTATGAGCCTGAAATGTCAGCTTCCATCTGGATTGAATTTACATCTGGGTCAGTAATGAAAACATGTTACATGTTAGGTAAAATTTAGTTTTGACTGAAGATTCAGACAATAATTGCATCTTATTAACTTCTATATTTGTGTCAGGTTACCAGACTCAAATGCTAAAAAATTACTTGCGAGCAGAGGTGTTTTACAGGAACGGATGAGATGTTTTTCTCTGAGCCATAGCTATTACCATAACCAGAGGCGAGGGAATTGCTCTTCCTCACTTCCATACATACACAGCTCTGCCGTGCTCACTTGGCATCTTGTTCAACAGCCAATTGTTGTCCTTGATCCATCTTTTCTGTCATCTACTCTTGCATACTTTTTCAAGTGCGTGCATCAATGCAAACAATTCTTTTGCATCTTAAGCATCAAACGCACTGAGGAGGAAGAAGCCTTCCCCCCCTGCCCTGCCATGGGATTTCTTAGCTTGTGCCATTAAGGGCTTGAAATTTCATCAGTGCCAGTTTAAAGACAGTCTGCCACTTCCTAAGTGTCTGGTTTCAGAAACAGAAGAAACTATATGCAGGCAAACGAGTCTGTGGTCCTTAGGTTATGCTATTACGGCAAAATCTTCAGTAAAGGACATGCTGTAAATGAAGTCAATGGAGAAATAAGAATCTTGTTGCCATAGTTGACGCACAGACATTTGTGCAAAAACATGGCTGAAAAAGATATTGAGATACTGTGATGAATGATTTCAAATTATTTGCTCATCGCTGTCAAGCGACAGCCTTCACTGAGCGAATGTGCGAAGCAAGCGGAAGTATCTCCAGGAGGCTTTTCATCTGCACAGACTGGAAAAGACAGCACTGGAACCAGCTCACGAGACGTCTGGACAGATGGGGTCTGCCAGTTGGGATGGCAAGTGATGTGTCCCGTCGGGTCAGAGCAGAACATGTTGGGCATCGTGCCATAGTTCCGTTCAATTCTGTAAAGAGAAGCATGAGCCCCACTCCAGTCAAACCACCCTCACATCAGTACACTTGGCTCCCACGGCACTGCCGTCGTACGCAGGTAAGCTTAGCTGTGAATTTGCCTACTTGGCTTTAATCACGCTGATAGGAAAGCAGTAACCTAATACTTCACGGAGCAGCAATGGGAGTCATAAAATAGTCCCTCACACGCTTTGTGGTTTCATGTTAAAAAACCAGGAGCTGCAGCGCGAGCCCACGCACAGCTCAGTTTAGGGTTTTTCCTTTATTTCAAAGTAAGCTGGGTTCTTACGGTTAAAATATTTTTAGACTCACAGATGTAAACCAGCACTGAACAATACACCTGAAAACTCGTGCAAAGACCTCTTCCTGCCCTTCTCTCCCTCTCGCAGCGGGTGAAGTTTGTGAGCCGTGAGGCTGAAATCGGAGTCTGGCTCACAACCGATGCGTGGGGAACAAATGCTAATGCAGAGAGGCAGGAATTCATCAGGGAGAGATTAGAGGGGAAAAAAAAAATCTTCTAAAACCCAATTAGATAATGTGGAAAATAAATGTTGCCAGAAATTAAGGAATTACTCCTCAGGTGGGAATGCAGACATACAGATGAAAGCCATTTTCGTGGCAAACGAAGGAAGGGGGAATTCTCCAGATTCCTAATGCTACGTGCTAGAATCATCGTCCCTTCTTCCTTCAAAGAGATGGGACAGCCAAGGCTGTTGGAAATGCAGTAATGGATTGAGAAGCTCTAGAGGTTTGGAAATAAAACTGAATAAACACTGTTTAGTAAACCTTCAATCTGGAGAATCTCATACCCTCCAGGTTAGCTTATCTTTCTGTAAAAAAGAATAAATATTTGCTGATTTAAAGACCAAAATGCAGAGTCTGCAATGGAGATTTGTATCCTTTGTTCTCACAAAGGAGTGATTATAGTGGGTTTCTGCATTCTCTGGATTGAAAGCAGAAGGTAAAGCAGAGAACTCCTTGTGCAGAAATGCGGGCTGGAAAACTCAGAAATACCAGACTATGTTTATCCAGAGCATGAGAAATTGTCAAAAAGGATTCTATGCTTTGCTTTGCATGGATAAGGATATCCAGGAAGGTCGCAGGCTTGGAAATACTCTATTACATTCGCTTCTTGTTCCAATACTGTTCTGTAACCTACAGTCATCAGGAGAACTTTAAAATGTCCACCTAACTCAAAACACTCCTGACGGTAAGGCAGGCGATACAAAATCTCAAGTACAAACACGTGCTGTTCCCTGCGGACCCAATTCTATGGAAGGAGTACCTTCAGCACCTACTGGCTCTACTGGCTCTAGTTACTGCATTTATCAGGAGGTATCTGCCGCTGGCAGGATTCACTCTTTCAGTGTGTCAGCAAAGTGGAGTCATTTGACCAAAGGATACCTATTTTCTTCTGGTTGTGAAGGTAGAGGCTAAAGGCTGAAGAGAGGACCTGCGCAGGAAGGCCAGCCTCTCAGGAGACACCGGGAATGATGGGCTAAGCCACCCTCTGTCCTTCCACACCGTGTCGCACTAGGTGTTAGGCACGCCAACGCACTAAGGTGGCTATCACTTTATCATCCACCTTCCCCATGCAAGCATAAGATACAACAAGAGGTTATAAATTATATATATGCATTAGAGATTTTAAACATGATAGAGCTGCAAGTAGAGAGATTATTTTTTTTGTGAAAAAAAATAAAAATCTTCTCATTGTTTCTTATGGCTTGCAATAAAACACACCCAACTCCACAGGAGTCTTTGCGGTGATTTTAGCGGTGCCTGAATCAGGCTTTCTGCCTTCTGGATAGTCCCTAGGAGTTTTAATGAGCTTGATGAAACCCTGAACCTGCAGTCTGTACCTGTGAGGAATTTGATCTCGCAGCACAAGTTCACAACCGGTTCTGATGCCTGCACAGCGCATGTTATAAAGCAGGTTCCCAAGCCAGCAAAAAGAGACACGTTAACACATTGGTTTAAAGGAACAATTTTGTTCAAAAACTGACTTTTGTTCCAGAGTACTGCAATAAACCAAAAAAGAGGTCAATTTTTTATTTGCCAGAAAAAAATTACAGCATCTTTATTGTACGTTACAATATTTAAACCAGTATTACTTCAGAATATGAATTCATCATCATTCTGTGGTCAGAGAATGGAATGAGCAGCCACGCTAAGCTGAATTTCACCACCTCTCGTTCTGCTGGAGAACCTCAGTGGAAAAATGAGGAAACTGGGTTAAGCTGATGGTGAACAAACATCTTCTGGAGCGGACGCACCAGCTGCGTTTCAAATGAGCACCTCCTTTGTGTCCGTAAGATCTACGTACCGATTCCTCAGTTCCCCTCCCCAGATATCACCATGTCTTCATGGTATGTAACCTTGCACCTTTGCACCAGCTATTTCTTTTGCTTGAGACAGCGCCAGCACATTTATTCCAGCGAAAAGACAGTAGCCAAACGCTGCTCGGCTGTTAGACTTACAGAGCGTGGCTAAACCGAGGAGGTCTGAGGGTGCTGGGACCAATCTTGAAGCATGTAGTCACCCAAACCACATCCTCGAGTTCTGTGAGAGCATGCTTTCTTTTGGCTGCATCTTCAATGGCGATGGTTTTTTGTGGCCCCACGTCTGCTCTCTCCGTGGGCCTGAAAGCCTCTCTCAAAGATGTGACGTTCATGGAATCTGAGAAGCAATTTTTATCTTGCTGTGGGCTATCTTTTATAGGAGGAGAGAATATTGCCCCCAAGTCAGTCACTCTCTATCCCATCATATTTCTTCCTGTTTGATCTCTCAGAGATTAAAGTTCAGTATATTTCAGGACAGTTATATTGCTGAGGTAATATAAAATTATTAAAAACAGAGAGAGAGAGACAATATTGTGACTACACATCAAAAGCTCTTTAAGACAAAGGAGGGAAAATTGACTTGAAACTGGAATTATTAGAAGCATCTGTGGTGTCCTCTATTTCCCATTTAGCAGCGCAACACATTTTGGAATGGTGTCTAACTGTTTTGAACTGGGAACCTGGTACTGCCTTAATTTTCTGATTTGTACCCCACACCCTGTGGTTTATCTGCTTCTGCAAAGGGGAGCAGAAACTGGTGGTTAATGAGTTTTGACCTTAAGACACGAAGGAACATTTTCCAATGCTGCAACCTATAGCCTGGACGAATAAGAAGTTGGGTTCCTTTTTTGCTCATCTGAGGAATTTAAAACAAAACAGAAATATCTATGAGATTCATAAGAAGCACATGAGTTTTGAAACCACAACTGGTGCTTGGAGTGCAATGTGTGTATGTTTGTTTAGATATGCAGGTACATGTATGTATACACACCCACATGTTTTCAGTAGGTGTTTCCATAGTTTAAAAAAAATCCAATAATATTTTGAAACACTATCTAAAGGGAGTTAGGATAAGCACCCTCAGTGTAAACACAGGCGAGCTTGTTTGAGTTGATCCCGGGCTGTGGAAGGCAGAAGCGGTGCCTCCGTGGTGGCGTCTGTAATGGCCGGGTCCCTCCAGAAGGAGCAGTGCCAGGTTGTTATGGTTTTAGGAATCCATAACAATTTATTGTCGTTTAGACAAGTATTCTGTCACCTGATGACCCCTCCCCACCCGGGAAGGGGAAGCGGGGAAAAAACAAGGAAACCCGAGCGTTGGAATATAAACAGATTTAATAGAATAAGACTAGATAACTGATCAAAAAACAGCATTGATCCCAATACCAATCAAATCCCAATCCCAGTCCTCAGCAAACTTTCTAATTTACATTGAAACTGACGTTCATGGTATGAAATAATCCTGTTGGCAGCTTGGGTCAAGTGCCTGGGTCTCTCTGCTCCTCATCCCCGCACCTGGTGAGCTCGAAAACCCTGAGACCTTGAAACTATAAAGTAAATATTTCCACAAATTCAGACACTAAAGTAAAGTCTTCTAAAAACGCAGTTTTCCCAGGCATTGGAAGAGAAATTAGTCCTGTGTTGCTCACACCAGGACACAGGTTGCTTGGGTTGGGATCCTGGCTCTCAGCTGCCGGCCAGATGAGGGGCCAGGTGGCCAGGGCGGTGGGGAGAACGAGCAAAACATCACACCCTTGGAAAAAAACACCCTTTAATGTGAGCTCACCTGCCTTCACACACATTTTAAGGCCAAAAGAGGCAGAAAAGGGCAAGTGACTTCCTGGCTTCCTGACACCAGACATCGTATTTAGGACTTCTTCCAGCAAGCCCAAAGCGCTGCTCGAGGCAGGGGATCTCCTGAGCAGGGCTGCACATGACGGACCCCGGAGATGTGCTTCGTTCGGCTCTGCCGCGGCGTGCGTTACCTTGCAGGTGAGGCAGACGGGAGGGCGGAGGGGATGGGGTGGAGGACTGCGGGGGGATGAACAACACAGCCTGGCAGAGGTGAGGGGATGGGAAATGAAGGTGAGGGACCTTCGCCATCAGGGTGGGGAGCGAGGGCTCCTCATGCTGGAGAGGGGGACCCCGCTGGGCCCAGTCACAGGGAATATGGCGGGCGTGACTCTCTGAGGGCCCCTCAGCAGTTACCTCAAGGACGCTGCCTCGCAAGGAGGCTGCCGTGGGGACATGGACTGATTTACCCCACACAGCCCTCATACAGGGCTTCTCCTCCGCTGTGCCGGCTCCTCAGCCCTTTCCTGACCTCTCCATAGCCGACCTCCTGAGGGGCTAGTGCAGCGCTTCGCACCCGAGGCCTGCATTTGCCCCCGTTCTGCTTAAATTCACCTTCTCACAACCCAGCTTTCCAGCAAATGAAACACACTCGTGGTCTTGTGAAGGCCGCGGCTTGTTTTCTTAAAAGGCTGCCGTCTCCCTTTTGCATTGGAATTACCCAAAATCATTATGCTGAGCTAATGTTGTTTAAACAAACCCCACTGCATGCGATTCCTCTCCGGTTAGGCCTGGCTTATTCCCAGGTTTCGTCGTGAGCTGCAGGAAAGGTGACTGGCAGCCGAAGGCGTCCCCACCGCGGCTCAGCCCTCGTCATGGCCACTCTCGCCTTGCTTCTGTGGGGCTGTGAGGTGGGAATTCGGGAGTCACCTTAAAAATCGTATTTGCTGTTCTCTTGTTAGGTCTCATAACTTATTTTCTTGCCTCTGAAGTACTTTTATGCACCAAAGAACTTGGACTCTTTAGAGATTTTTTTTTTGTTTTTTTTAAAGGCAATTTAGGCAGTACAAAAGCTTGGTAAAAGCTCTGCTGAGCATCCCATGCTGAACTCCAGGTTTCCGCTGGTATAACTGTCCCACAAGTTTGCATCTAAACCTTTTGCTACTCCACCTCAGCCACTCCTCTGCACGTTTTCAGGCTAAACCAGAATAAAAATCCTCCCTTTCCTCTCAGCATCCACCAGGACTGAGGGGGTCTGGGCACTGTCTCAACACAACACGTTGCTATAATTCCTCCTGCATCATGCTGTGATGCATTTGGACTTCTATGGAAGAGATATGGGAGGACAACTGCAGAGCAGTGCGAACCTAACTCTTGTTTACTGTGAGTATGCTTTGCTGTACACCTGGGCAGCTACTTTGTCGGATGGCCATGGCTGCCTTGAAAAATATCTGTGCCAATGCAATAAGGATATTGCTAGACAAGAAGAAGGAGGAAACTGGATAATTAGGTTTTTGACACAACTCCACACAGTGATGCTAACCCCTGGAAGAAGAGGGGGATATAGAACTGTGAGGACCTCAGTCAGAAGTCCAACTGTGGCTGTGAAAGGTCATATTCTTAGAGATCTGTACAGAGTTCACTGGCGAGCAGGAGCAATGTGAGCACCGGCTCCTCGCTGAGAAAGGGGTACTCTTCTTCCTCTGGAATCATAGAATCACAGGGTTGGAAGGGACCTCTGGAGATCATCTAGTCCAACCCCCCTGCCAGAGCAGGGTCACCTTAGAGCAGGTGGTACAGGAACGTGTCCAGGCGGGGTTTGAATGTCTCCAGAGATGGAGACTCCACCACCTCTCTGGGCAGCCTGTGCCAGGGCTCTGCCTCCCTCAGGGTAAAGAAGTTCCTCCTCATGTTTAGGTGGAAGGTCATTGCCTCTTCTCCCTTGGCACTCGGAGAACTGCTTGCAGAGCCTGCTAATTCCAGTAACTCCTGTTAGGAGTTCGGGCTACTCAGAGGGCAGCAGATCCCAGTGGAAACACCAAAAACCCCGTGACCGAGCTGCCGGGCTGAGGGTGGGTGGGATGCTGAGTACATAAAACCACCACTAGTCCCACCCGTAAAGCAGTGTACGTGTCTTGTGTGCTAGCATTTCAAAGAGGTCAAATCCAGGCAAACTGACTTAGGAGTGTTACAGAAGACACAAATAAACAGATGGTCTGGACACTTTGTTATGGCATAGCAGGAAACACTGCCAGAAATGGAATAATTATTCCAAAGTAGACCCACATAAGCCATATCCAAAGATAGTTGGCATCAAACGGATTAGGCATTTGATAAAAAAGTTAAAATTGCTTTTGTATGTGGGTACAAGTTCGTTTATGCTGAAAAAATCTCTGGTCCTAAGGAAGCTAGCCTTCCTAAGCAGCCAAGCCATGAAGATTGCACAAGAAGCTATAAATCTGGCATTTCCTAATTTCTGAGTGCTCAGCATTGCAGCATAAATACTACTCCTTTCAAACATCGCTTTGTAGGCAATTTCTTTGCAATATAATTTATGTATTTATTTTCTTATCTGGGAGTTAGTCTCAGTCCTGAAAATATGCAGATCACTTAAGAGAGCAGGATCAAGACTTAACACTGTTATTGGTTTGTATCGTACAGAAGCTGCTGCTGTGCACGGTGCAACAGCTGTCGGTGGTGCAACTGCCGGATTGCTCCATGCCGGTGTGCTGGTTCTCCCGTATTCTCCTCTTGCAGCAGCTGGTAGGGATATGGTTAGAGCCTGGTTCTCATGCTGTTGTGTTTCATCTTGCTGACTGTAAGGCAGTTGTGTTTACTCACTGCTGGCTGCTACATCAGGGTTTGCTCAGCTCCTCAAAAAGCTGCTGTTCCAAGTGACTTGTGGAGGGTGGCAGGAGCCCAGGTGATGGTAGCATCAAGCTCTTGGTTTGATCCTGACGGGGTTTGAAACACTTAGGCTGACAACACCTGACAACATCAGGTGGATGTTGTCAACATAACGGCTCTTTGCCATGGAGGAGAGGAGGACAGACCCACCAAATTGCTACAGCAATGACTATGTAGGCATGCTGTTAACCAGAACCTCAGAGAAGAATGTGTGAATTCCTGGAAAATCTGAAAAAACAGAGGAGAATGGGGATGATAACAGCCATGGGTCACCTGGGTAGCGTTGCCATATCTCTCTCCGGGATAAGAAGCAGGGACACCTTCCAGGTAGGTCTTGCTGCATACGGCTGTTCATTTTATCAGTGCGTTTGTCATCAAAATAAGCAGGGCTGAAATACAACAGGCTGGTAGGAACTGTTGAGCTGTTGTTCTAGCCTAGCCATTAAATGTCCAAAAGTCTTGGACAAATATTGAAATTTTAACAGTTATTACCAGGACTGATTTTTTTTTTCTGGGTAGAAAAATGGGAACATATGCAGGAAATCATGCAAATAGTCCCATAGATAGGTTTTTGAGTCATTTAAAAATACAAGATATACAGGGCAAACAGGAATGATCTTTAGTTCCTTCAGTGCCTAGCAACAAAGCTGTCCTATCTTAAAGTTATGCAGCATCTGAATGTTTTCCCTTCGTGCAGTAGATGGGTACTCTGGGAGGACTTCCCTGACAACCCTGGGAAATGGGAATAAAAGGAGCATTTTACTTGCTCTCTGGGTAAGGAAAAAGTTGGAGGTTTATATGTCTTCTCTATCAGAATATATTAAAATACGCTTTATGTAATGGTTGTGAATTTTAGCATATAAACTCCTGGATGACTCCTGAGCTGAGGTAAATAGGATCTGTTGGCTGTTCCTCTTTCAACCAGGAATAATTTCTTTTCACTTCTGCACTTCTTCACCAGTGGCTCTTTTGGCAGCTCCTTAACTCTGATGAAAACAGATGATGAAATGAATGACTACGACTGAAGTTGTTACCAATGCTAATTTTTAGATAGACCAGGCTAACTGGTTCCTTTGATCTTTAGGATTTACACTCTTTTATCTTGGGTAAGTCAACTGCTCAAGAGGCATGTACTCTGCACTACCAGCTCTCTGCACTTCGGAAAAATGCTTTAAAGAAGCTGATAATTTTACTTTTAAGTTTTCTGGGCTATCATATTGTCAGTCTTGATCAAGAGTGTTGGGATGAGTCTTAAGATCAGTGATAAAGCATTGTTTCATTTTGCCACCATGTCTCAGATTTACTGCCCCCTCTGTTTTTGTTGTTTGGCTTGGTTTTTTTTTAAAAAAGATAAATTAATCTAGATTTTTTCTTGGAGCTCTCTTTGCCCTTCTTTCTGTCCTCATTTCCAGCCTCACTGCCTGCCATCAATTTAAATGATTCTGTACTCTCCTCTCATAACTGAGTATATATCCCAGGTGAATGCATGATTTTTCCAGACAACTTTGTATTGATTATGAGTAAAACAAATGGCAAAGTCATGTATCATTTACAGCTGTCTGCTGGGATTCATCAAAGAATGAAGGGGAAAATTAAAAGGAGCAAGAAGGTTGTGTTCTTTTTTTTCAAAATATCAAAACTAAAGGGCTACTGTGATTATTCTGGCCACAGAGAAGCCAGCGTAACAGAATGGAATGGTGTAATTTTACTAAGTGTGAAATCAGGGTTTAGATAATTTATGCTTTACAGGCTCCTGTGTTTGTTCATGTTTCTTTAGGTGATGCTTTCAAACCCAGTGACAGAAAATGCAGCGAACGTGGACACAGCAGAAGTGGTGGAAACCAGCATACCTTTATATAGGCAAATGGTTTTGCAGTGTGTTAGAAAGAGCCTGCACCCAGCAGGTAACACTGTCTCTTTTCTTGTTATTAGTCATACATAGATGCTAAGAATTTTTAAAACTTTTTAAACAATTCTAAAACCTGCTTAACAAGTAAATTTGAATGCGGATTTAATTTTAAGGAACAAGAAGTAGAGTTTTGAAAGCAAATAGGTGGCCTGATCTTGCAAATGGTGCGGTGGTGAACGAGACCCAGCGCAATTCATGCATTCTGCTGAGCGCAGCTGAGACAAAACAGAGGGATGGGAAGTGCTGATACTTTCTCTCTGACACACCAGCTGGCTTCTCTACCCTCCAGTCTAAGCGTAGCACAGCCGCTCAACAAACATTGGCTTTATTTCAAGGAAACAAACAGAAAACAAAACTCTGTCCATTCAAACCATCCAGCGAAAGCAGCCAGAAACCCTCATTCATGCCTCTTTCCCTTCCCCTGCTCAAATATTTCTGGAATGGAGGAAAAAACCCTTCTTTCCCAAAGGAAGGTCCCTAAAAGTCCTCCCCCTACAGAAAAGCCGATTTCTGCCCTTTCTTCCCAGCTGGCCCTTAAATAAGTCCTTTGGCCAGGAATCCTGTTCCTCAGTGATTCCCAGCAGTGGCACGCTGGTTCTCAGCAGTGGACCAAGCTCTTCTCCAGGCTTTTTAAAAGATGCGTGTGTCATACTTGCAGCACAGGGGCTGGGTAAGCCCGCTGCCTCTGTTTTGCAGCGATCCGCTGCCAGAATGGATTGCCTGGAGGGTGAGACTTGTGGCAGAACTTCTCTCAGTTTGCTCAATACGTGCTAAAAGGGAGAGCGAGGGTGCAGGTATGGATCCTATAAATTTTTTCCTACTCGCCAAATGAGATGCTTTAGCCCAGTACAGTGGCAGAAAGCATCCAGAGTCTGGTGATGATAAAAAAGTTCCCATTAGCCTGAAGGCAGGAAAGCTGTACTTTCAGAAGGCCATCAGAATCGTGGGTCAGCTGCCTTTCCATCTTCCTCCATTTCCCTTATTATTTTATTTCACTGCTGGGTGAGATACACCACATGCAAACAAGAATCAAGCCCAAACTCTATGCAAACGCATGCACAGCCAGTTCGTGCCTACATGACTATTAAAGACAGGGAAGGAGGGTAAGTTCCTCCTCTGTGACAAAGTCAGCACAGCTTCAGTTTCTACCAGTAGGATCTAGTATAATCAGAAATGTTTTAAGAGACCCCGTTTTCCACTGCAGAACTTCCTGATATTGAGAAGGACTGTGTTTCTTCTCTGAAGTTTTACCAGCCAGCTAAAGGGGCTTCTCTCGGCTTTGCCAGGTAGCAAATTACACTGAACATTCTGCTTTCACTGCCACTATTTCAGAAAAAAGCAACATAAGTCCAGGATGTTTGGGTCTGTATACTAGAGAGAGCAATTATTTTCTTTTTCCTGTTAGTGAATATTCTCAATTATTTAATTTCCTATGGAGACATTTGGCAAGCAGTTTCCTTCCCAGCTACTGCCAGCAACTCTTGTTCCTAAATGAAACAAGTTCTTGGCCTACAGGAGCATAGCCAGGAAATTTGTCATTGTTGGGCCAAGTGATATTTTTATTTGACCTAATCAATGACATTTATTTCAGGCAGTACATATTTTAAGGTCATTTATTATATTAATAAATAGCCTAGGGAAACCAGTGAATTCACTCTAAGTAAAGAAAAAAAACCAACAGGATAATTTTTATGATGTATTTCTTTTTGTACTGCTAGGGTTGTACATGGCATCACTGTTGAAATATTTCTGAAGCTAACTTTCAAACTAGCAGACAGTGCCAGATTCTTTTTCTCGGTTGCCTTGCCTTTGCTTCCCTCCAGAATTTGGCAGCACTTGGCCTGCTGACAGTTTTCTTAAGGACAAGAAGTTCTCAGCCCTGGTAACACTAGTGCGGTGGATTCCTAACTCATTCTATTTCCAGACCCTAGCAATGGGGATGTGTCTGGGACATTAAGGATAAAATCTTGGCGCTGCTGAAGTTAAATTCTAATTCACACTGGTGGAAACAGGATTTCATTGTAGGATTTTTGCTCAGGTACCGAATTAGATTGACTGCAAACCCCAAACATCTTCAGTTTGTCTTCAAAGTATGGTTGATCTAGTTGTGCCTTTGATGCTCAGGTGCAACTTCCACGGGTTTCACCACAAATTCTGAGTGTGGAAAGGAAGGAAATTGAGATCTGTAATGGAATTATTTCCTTTTATGGACACAGCTTTAAATATTGCTAAAAGCAAAAGGCCTCTGGCAAGCAGCTTTTGACATTTTACAGGACTACAATGGCAAGGGAGGTTGGAAGGATATCAAAGAGACAAAAATAATGTTGATCATTGAGCTCAAGAGTCCATGTTTTTTTCATAACTGGTGTCTTCCTCTCACTTTCATTGTTACTTCCTGACAGATAATAGACAGTAGTGGGATCACGGGGGATTTCGTAATTCAGACAGTGGGTCATTCCGTTTTGTTATGTATAAAATTGCATTGGCCCAATATGTTTTGTTTACAATTTAATCTGCCCCCCCCCCCCAAACAATTATTTTTATAGAAGCAGGAGTAATAAGAATGAGATAATGCAGAGCTTTAGGAGGGCGCCAAGTCAGACAATGCTGGCTAGCCGCGAGTAGACAAGAGTCTCGTGCAAGTTTGCCAGGTTTCTGGTGGGGGCCAGTGAAGGGGATGCACTTTTTAATTTTCCTCCTTCCCATAAAAGCATCTTGCTAAAGAATTATTCGGTATTCTGAGTTGTTTCATAAGAAGCATCCTAAGATGGGATTTAGGAAAGTGGTCAGTACTGGCTTCCAGAGCTCTTGACAGCTATTATTTTTATGGCGATGGGGCCACAGAGCCACATTCTCCAACCAGACTCACTGGTGTGGGAGTCCTCCGAGCAGCGTAGGAGGAAGAGTGTTTCCTGTGCTCTCCTGGGCACGCTGGGCCTCAGGAACGTCTTTCTTGCCTTACTCCAGAAGAGACACACACCTAATCAAAAACCTCATCTCATTAAGTCAATGGTAAAACTGACATAAACCACACAGGGCTGGGGTGGTGGCAAGGAGGGTTGTTCCTGATGAGATGAGACAAGCCAATGTGACTTCTGTGAAAGGGGGGAGGGCTCCTTTCCCTTCCCATTCCCAGATCCACAGTCCCGCTGTGTGCTTATCCCAGCTCTCTTGCAAGTCGCAGCCTCCCACCAACCCCATCTGCTCGCTGACCGGTCCATCTCTGACCCGGAGAAAGAAGCGGCTCGCTCCCTGCTTTGCCTGTGGACCGAAGGAGCTGACAGAATGATCCCATGGATGCCAGAACTGGCCCTGAGGGGAATGGGAGCATTCTGCTGGAGACTTTCTGATTAAAGATGACTTTCCATTGGAGTTCAAACCCCTCTAAAGCGGCTGTGGTCCTGCCCCGTCCCTAACCCCAGCGCTGGTGCCTGCCTGACCCTGCAGTGTCCCGGCTCAGAAAGCCAAACTAGGAGAAAACCATCCTTTTTTAATTTTATTTTATTTTATTGGTTTTCTGATGGCTTCCCTCTCAGTTCACAGCAGGATCAGATGAACTCTGGGGAGGGATAGGAATGTGTGGACAAAAGCACAAGAGACGGCGGGGTCATGGCAGCACCGGCTTGGGCTCTTTAAAGCTGTCATGAAACTGAAAATTGCCTTACCTTACCCAAGTTGCGGTTTCTCTCACTTGGTTTAGTAAAAGATAACGTAGGTGTAGAGTATATCTGAGGCAGGAACAAGGCCTACAGTGTGAATAGCCCACGCAGCGATGTGATGAACCGTAAAGGAACCACATCTAAATGGGCACTTTGCTTCATTTATTTTCAATGTTTGTGCAGTGACTTTGAAACTCAGGCGGTAAACTCATGCAAAAATTCCAAATGGATTTTACAAAATGCTACCTAATGGCAAAAATATTTCTTCCTTCAGTAAGATTTGCTTTATAAACAATTTCAAACAATAATTTATTTTCCTTGGAGTAGAAAGGACGTTCAGAATATTAAAATACTTTTAACAGCAGTAGTGAACAGACATACTGATTTCTTGTAGAAGTCATTCCTTTTGGGTTTGCAGGAGCTTTGTGCACCTACTTCTGTCTGTCGTTTGTCAACCATTAATACTGTAAGGGTTTAAAATCCACTTCATTAATTATGTTCTTTTGTGAAAGTTATGCATGAGTGCCTGCATCAACTAGCAAATTCTGTAATTGTCAAAAAACTCCTCCCTGGTTCTGTATTTATGTTTTCAGAGGGATTAGAAGCATTTTATTTGAAGATTACCACAAGACATAGTCTAGAATAGCTATACGAAAAGCAAGAAAGCATTTCAAAGATTCATGTGAGATGGTACGCCTGGTTTAGCAAAATTGAACATAATAGATTCGATGCTGTCCTTGTGCCGGATTTATCCAGTGTAACTAGGATAGTGTCTGTAGTCAAGCTGTTTTAGCCAGGTGTCCAAAACTTGCAGTTGAGATGATGTGGTGATGTGGGCTCATGTGTGTCAGGACAGACATGTCAGTTAACACCTACCGGAGATCCGGCCATCGGTGTCTGGTTTGGAGTCAGGCAGTGTGCTGGCGTTGTACAAACCAAGCCCACGGGATGGACGGGTAGACGTGGTGCTGAGGGACATGGTTTAGTGGTGGTTTTGGCAGTGTTAGGTTGATGGTTGGACTTGATTATCTTAAAGGTCCCTTCCAGCCTGGAAGATTCTATGATCCTTGCCACAAAGGCCTTCCAGTCAGAGAATGTCCTTGTTGGCTGGGGACACTCTTGGAAGTTTGAATTTGAATTGAGAAGTCATTAATTAGAAGTATTATAGTATCAAGAGGTGATACAGAAAGCGTGTATATCAGCTATGGTCGCTGTGAAGGCCAACACTCTACTGCTGGATTTTGCTATACCTAAATTACTAACCAAACTACTAATGTTTTACAAGGCTCATTACTAATCTGGGTTTGCAGCATGAGGGTTGTATTATTATTTTTTGTACTGTATGGAAACAAAGAGCAGGCAGTCCCCATTTTCTGTTTGCCTCCTGCCAAGCAACTCAGGGCTACTTCTGGACCATGCCATGAAGACAAATCTAACCAGGTCTCTGTTTTTTATGAGACTAGGGGTGACGGACCATGAGGCACCCAAGCAACACAACTAAGCAAAAACCCTACGTAGCACTACTGCAGCTAGACCCAGGTAGCTGCCTCTAGTGCGGAAGTCCTCAATGTGTTTGGTTCCGGGAAAACTTACCGACAGATCCAGCTGGGGTTCAGAAGCAGCGTATCTAAGTGCAATTAGAGTGGAGGCCAAAGGGACCAGATCGTTCATCCCTTTCCCTGCACGCACTTGCTCGGTGTCTACACTCTGTCTTGGAAGAAGTCTATTTGTGTAAGACCGGTGGAGAGAGCCCGAACTCTGTTGGAAGCACAGATCCCGCAGAGCTTGATGAGGGACATAATTTTGAACAAAAGCAGCTGCCCTTCCTCTCATCCTCTGGTGTCTTTAGAAGTAGCAGAGATGCCTTTACATGGAGCGGTGCTGGACTAAGGAGCGTAGACTGCTCTGGCCAACACAGAGCAAGCGCAAGTGTCTCTGAACCTGTGGAATAATTTTTGGCAACCCAAATAATCCTGCCGCAGGCAGAGGAAACTGACTGTGCTTCAACTGCGTGTGTGCTGTTTTGCCACCCACTTGAATGTAAGTGGCCAAATTCAACCCTAAATTATGCTAGAAAGGTTAGGGTGATTTCTGGAACGCGACAGGATGATTTTGATAGAGTTCCTTTGAATTTGCCACCCATGGATGCGAGATCAGCAGTACAGCATGGGGTCTGTATTTAATAACAGTACTCAGTTGTAAATCGGTTTGGTCCTGAACCAGCCTCACTGAAACATAAAGGAAAATTCATAGTGACTTATAAGAAAATCAAATATGTATAACAAAGTGGAATAAAAACGGGATTTTATTATGAGCACCACAAATACCAGGAGGACTTATGTAGTCACTAGTTTTGGAGTATTTAATGGTTGGTGTGTAATTCTCTCTGAATGTAATTTTTGGTACTTATGCCATTTTAGTTTCTGAAGAGCCAGAATTCACAGCTCCGACTTACTGGAACAAATTCCTTGTTGGAACTGCGAAGTTACACACACTTAAGGTCAGCTGAAGATGTGATCAAGGTTCTTAAATTTTACTCTTGAGTTCTCCTATGGCTTAGTTAGTGCAAAAACTGTAGGGAAGTTGCTAAGCCAGGATGCTGCTTTGTCTCTCAGATGTGGCTGGAGTTTTCTTCCTTTGTATTTCTTATGTGTTAACTTTACAACCATTAAAAAAAAGTCCCCTTTCCCTTTGAATCCCATTAGTTTTCAACAGCAATTAGCAAGGAAAGGACTGCTTCATTGAATTTGAAGGACGCCAAGTCCTGAATTCAAATTAAGAGTATTTTTTTCTTTCACAAGAAGCCCCTAGAATATAGGGTTAATATTCCTTTGACATGGCTTCCTTGTTTTTATGTCCTTTAACAGAACTCCTTTGTTTTATATGTTTGATAATTGTTTCATTATGCAGCGGCACACCATCCTGCGAGACTGTACAAAATGCTACGAATGTCCCTTTTTGTGCACACAGCTCGGGCAACCTGGCGTTGTTTCAGGGTGGTGCCTCATCTCCCACTGCAGTGATGGTTTTTTTCCCTCCGTTAAATTCGTAAGAACTAGAGAGGAAATTGCGAAGGTGGACTTTCTGATTTGAGGGGGGGTGAGGGCCAGACGCCTGGTGATGGGGAATGGGGACATCCCGGTGCCACCTGGTGGCAGCAGATAATGGGCTTTTAACAGATTTCTTCTTGCCTTTGAACTGCTGGGGCTGATAGATCAAAGACAGGTCCAAGCATTCAGCTGCAGGTTCAAACACAGGGTTGCCTCTCGTTTTGTAATTTTTTTTTTTTTCTCAATTGCAAACAGCTCACAAAACATGCATGTTTTTTAAAAGCTTGCAGTCTGTTCTTAACTCCTGGCATGGGATTAGAGAGGAAAGAGGCCAAAAATTTGCTGACATAAGTGCAGCAGCAGCAATCTTAATTTCAGTTATAGAATAAGGCAAATGTTCATACTTATATGTGTTTTCTTCATAAAATTGGATCTCTCAATTCAATTACTTCTGTAAAAGAGATTTGAAATACAGCTTGTTTTTGTATAATATGCTGTTCACATTACTGTGAGCAGTTTGCCCCTGTTGAGTTTTTACATGTTCGCTAATTATGGTGGCACTGAGTCAATTTTTACATCGTTAAATCAGTGTAAGCCTTCAGGGACTGGTGATTTGTCCTGGTGTAATGAGCAGTTTGTTGCACATAATCCTTAGGAAGAACTGAATATTGTTAAAGAAATGATGGTAGAACACGGGGAAATGGGGAGGCGCAAGGTATAAAAATGCGATTATAGTTTGGTGAGCTTTTAAGAGTGATAGGACAGGAAGCGGAGTGGATCTTGAAGCAGCACTTAATCTATTCCAGCGGAGACTGGAGGTTTGTTTTTTGATGGCGAAGGACAGAAGTGGTACTTATGGTGCAGGGACAAAAAGAAGAAAACCAAACCCACACCTTCAGAGAGCTTGTTGAGCAAGAGGAGGGGACTGGCAAGGGGGTAGTGGGCATGTCTCAACTGCAGTGACTACAGTTTGTGCCAGAATTGTGTACAGTAGAGGAGGAACACCTTCAGCAGGGTGGCTATCATACCGTGAGGTTCAACACAGGTTGAAAAGTCCATCTGAGAAGCTAGATGAATAGACAAGTGGTCAGCCATGCTATTCTGCAGGCACCCAAGGCAGTGGTACAAGCCAGTTTCCAGCTGGTTGGACTATTTCTGCAGCATCTATACTTACAGCCATGGGGCCGGAGTTCTAGTGACCAAGAAAGGAACGCAAGGAAGAGCCTCCAGTTCCCAGCTAAGCACTCACACCGAGGCCTACCTCTTCCTGGGAGCTCTCCTCCTTAGTCATGACCACCTCTGAAACCCACAAAATAAACATGTGCGTGGTAGAAATGTACTTTGATCTCTTTCATTTTCCCTCTCCGATATAGCAGGTATTCTCACCATATGGATTGACCACCCTGTGCTCTCTAAACCCACCGCTGCTGAGAGAAGATTGCAAAGAATATACAGTTAGAATTTGTGCATGTGGTTTGCTAAACTCCTGAAAAACCAGAGGTGCTGTGATTTTTATTGCATGTTAAAAGCTAGTTTGCCATCTTGTGGCTGGAAAGAGAAGGCAGTGACCGCATGTTCTGTTTTGATGACTCCTTGGTTTCATTTCGTGAGAGAGAAATTAAACATCTGATTAACAGCAGTACATTTAGGAACTGTTTTCCCCCACTACAAAAATAAAGGTTCCAGAAAGCATGAACACAAAATATATCCTCTAAAAGCCAAGGCAGAGTGACAGGTATTAGGCAAGTTACTGGATTGGCTCTTATATTAAAGAATATTATTCTCTGACTTTTTTTTTTTCTTTTCCAGTTATATTTTGACACAGCAGAGAAGAACTGATGAGAAGTCAAACCAAAGAGTAATGACTCCAGGGGAATAAAAGTGGAGCACGTAAGTGATTCTTTCTTAAATTTTATTTAATCTGTCTTTTATACTGTTTCATCCCCAGTACACACTGCTTTTCACAACTGTGGGGGTTTTTAAACAAATTTAAAATAGAAAGCAAGGTTGTTTTATTTGCTAAAATTGCAAGGGATGTGGCAAAGCTAAGAATGATACCATGATAGAACAAAGTTGTGTGTACAAATGTTATTAGTATCACTTCTTTTTTAAAAAAAATGTTAGGATACAAGCAGCATAGCACTTTTTTTGGTGTTTTCTCACGATTATATTTTACATTTCTCATCTTTTGGGGGATGAAAGTTGTTTCAGTCTTTTTCATATGCTTCTGAGACTCAGTCCCGAAAGATGTTCAGCAATCCAGTCATGAGCCAGCAAAGCGCTTACCACATAATTATCTTCAAAATTGACAAGTTGACAATTAACTCCAAGCTATTAATTTCAGAGTGCCTTAATAGTCCTTGTACAGTTAGTTGTGTGATTAGTGCTTCATGGAGTCTGGGTCAAAGCTCTCAGCACTTTGCAGGATAAAGCCTCTCTAGCCTGTGTGGGTTTCAGCTCTTTATACGCTACAGCTGCTCAGGCAAGTGGCTTTTGCATCTTCCAGAGGTTTCTCATTTGAAATGTGTTCTTAGGAAGAGATCAGAGGAAAAGACCTGTATACATCTTATATTGCTCACCTAGGATATAGGATTCGATAGTCTAATTCTCTGCTTTGACTCAAGCATAAACTTTGACTTTGAACTCCAAGACCAAAGGGTGGAGAGAAAGCCGGGCACAGATGGGGAAGGAAGGCTTTTTCAGTTTAGATAGATCAAGACACAGAGGTGCCAACAGGAATGACATGCTGGTCAAAACAAGCGTGTGTGTGTGTGTGTCCCTTCAAGTTTGGCTCATGAATAAAGAGCAAACCCCAAAATCAAATGCATTTCTTCAGCAAACCCCCGCTCACCTCTGCCTCCAAATGCTTTTTATAAGCACTTGTTTGGAGTGAACAACAGCTGAAGTGGGCATTGTGTCTATTACATGAATTTGTCTCAAAGAAGTGTATGCTAAATGGATTTTATCCAACAAGTTATATTTTTGTATACAGATGCAATGCTTCCATCTCTCTGCTCACCAGAAAGCAAAGGAAACAAACAGCTACAGGATTGTTTGAAATGAGCAAAATAGATATAGAAAACTACCCATTTCCAGGTAAAGACTCAGTACCACATAAATGAATCTTTCCTATGAATACCTATGACATGATTTTCTCCTCTTTCTTTCACCATCGTAAATCTGCCACAACTTCCTTGTCATTTAATGCTATTGGGAGTCTCGAATCAAGTATTTTAATGTTGTCAGTTGTGGGTTTAAATGTGCTTCCACCCAGGGGAGAAAAAAATCACGTTGGAAATTATGGACAGAACCAGATGCTATGGAAGAAAAATCAATGTCATTATAAATAAACGTGCAGATCCCCAGCATATTAGTAATGGTCACAAGTTACTTTCTGACCTATTCATAAGCGTAAATGTTAACAACATACGACCATTTCTGCAGTGAGAATTGAGTAAGAGCCTGCTTGAAACCATGCAGTGGCTCACGTTTTGGCTGGAGTTTGTAGGTTTGATTTTTCCCTGCTAACCAAAGGAAATTGGGATCAGCTCAACTCAAATACGTAGAAGCTTTACCAAAATAGAAGTTATATAAATGAAAGAAGAATTGGATTCTACATATCTAAAGTCAGGAGGTGGGTTACACACTTTCATTAGCATAAGGTTTCGTTTTTAATTTTTTTTTTCAATTTTTTTTCCAAAAGAGAAGAAGGAACAGATGTAAAGTTACGTAGAGGTACTGTTGGAATACAGCTGTTACACACTGGTTTTAAATATTTATTACTTCATGGGAGCGCTGTTAATGGCTCTCCAAAGTTTATCGTTGTCTGCTGACAAGGGAATCTTCCTAGTATTTCTGATATAGTTTACTTTGACCCAAACTAACACTTCCTAAGATTGCCAAAATATCCGATCATCAGAGGCCCAAATAGCATTAGATTTGTTTGTTTCAAATGACTCAATGCCTGAATCTGGCTGGGGGGGGGAAGGCAGAGTTTAAAAAGAGAATATTTGGACCAGATTTTCTTATTGAGAGTTAGACCTAGAGGAGAACTTGAACCTCTACACGGTAAGAGGAAAATCTTCACTTTTTTTTTGCTGAGGACAAGCAGCCAGCAGGCGTGTGGGATGTGTGTGGCACTGAGCAAGATCCCTGCCCCAGCAGAGCTGTGATATAACTGGTGTAACTGGAGGACTCCAGTAGCCACCGCAGAGCTGCTGACTCCACCCAACGCCCCGCTTGCTTTAGCTTCAAGGAGCTGCAGCCGGTTGTCGCGTGAACATCTCCCAGCATGTCAATTTTTTTAGAAAATAGATTGAAAACTGTAAAATTCTGCACAGCAAATCACTGCCATATCACCTTCCATAGTAAGAGAAGGAGCAGGACTTAAAGTTGTCAGTCCGAGAGAGGGCAAGCTGTTCGTTGAGAACACACCACTGAGCAGTGAACTCTGTGGCTTGATTACGCTGTCTTATAATTGCTTTTTTCCTTATACGCCTGTTTTTGTTACCAAGCCTGTGCTTGGAAAGAAAATAGGTGACACATTGAAAATGATCTTTTTGTCAGTACCTTAAAGGGCAAATGCTGTACATGTTCTTCGTAAGTGTATGGGCTGTTGTTTCATAACCTGAAATGTTTTAGCCACATGTTTTGCATGTGAAAAAATATAAGTTTCCTAAGCTCTTTTTTTAATTTTCTCAGAATAGTATACAAAGCAAGAGTTTAGTGGTTTGGAGCATTGTGATTTTCTAACATTCAAAGTAGATGACATCACTAACTGGCTGCAAATTAGTCAGAAAAAAATGTTTAAAAATAGCACAATTTTCGCAATAAATCTGTTCCTTGTTTGTATTAGAGGCATATGGGCTTACTTAACTGACAAAAACAAATTATAATACTGTTAACACAGCAGAGTCCTAGAGCTATAAAAGAGCAAATGGGAACCCTGCTGACAGAATTGTTAATATTGATAATGTTGGGAGTGGTGGAAAGGATATTTCACTCATTCAGAACACGACATCGTCATTCGGAGCCTTGGAAAGAAACTGTATTTTGACAGGTTAAAAAGCAGCTGTCCAGAATAGTTTGGAAGAATCTATAAAGTTCGAGTTTAAATGGATTAGTGGCCAGATTTCAGGCAGAGCTGTCAGACAGATGAAAAATGTAGTTTATTACATTATTCTGTAACTTGTTATACAAATACTTCCCTATTTATAGTGCATGTGAATCTGCATGTTCCCTGTGCATTCCTAGCAGATGCAGTTCCATGTATTATGACAAATTCGGGCCTGCATTTAAAATGAAAAATATGTTTTGGCTTGTTTTAGAAGCATCCTTTCTGCTCTTTCCTGCTGTACTTAGTTTCCTTCAGTCATTATTGATCTTCTTCCTTGTTCCAAACCACAGATGTGCCTGAGCTCCTACCAGAAAGGCAAATAGCTGATGAAGATGGACATGACAACCAAGAAGAACTATGGGAGAAGGAAGCGGACAATCTGGTAGCTTGGACTAACTCTCTATCAAAAGATTACAGGATTAAATCAGGGAGACTGCGTGTACAGATAAGTAAGCGCTTTATTATCTTTAAACAGCGTAAGGGTTTTTGTACCGTTCCTACCAGGCAACTCTTCAGTTGTTACTTGGTTGTGTTTTGCTTGGTTGTTTTGCTGGCATGGTGCTACCAGCTTCAGGTAGAGGTTGAGTAGGAGTGGAATAAGAATCTGTTTTATGCATGCAAGCTTGGCTTTTTTTTTACCAGGACTTGTGCCTTCCTCTTGCCCTTGGTGGTTTGTTGCTCTGTAATTTTTTTGGATTTTACTATCTAAATAGCGTGGTATTTGTAAGTCATCTAACCTCTGCTGGGCCTAGAGAAATGACAAGATATAGGAAATACTCTGAAGAAACACATAGTTTTGAATGCACAGGACAACATAGCTGTTGAGATGCAAGTGCTTATATTAAAATCAGACTATGGTTGTGTTCAGAACTGCAAACCCAACAATGCTAATTTTGCACTCCAAACTTCCTATGTTCTTCTGGTCTTTGCACTGATATGAAATGTCTGAATGCGGCATATTGTAATTTTGCTAAAAAAACCCTGCATCTCTCTCATCTCTTCCGGGCTTATCATTTGTAGCCATCACTAAGTAATTCACACAGCTGTGCTGAGACTTAGAAAAAAGGGCAAATGACATGTAGGTAGCCAGGACAGTAAAGATTCATACAGCTTGGATCCAGGCTCAGGTTTCAAGAGCCAGCCAGGTCCTGTCATTAAGTAAACAAGAGCCACGGTGTTACAAAGTCTGCAGAATCACATTCACAGAAGATCTCTGCGATTACAAAAGAACTGTATTTTTGCAGTCTTCAAGTCACTGGCCTCTTAACATGTCTGTACACTGCCTAAAGAGAGATCTAAGTGTCTTTTATGCTTGCGCACTGTGACCTATAAAAAACCCAACCCATGGAAGTGGAGAGCAACGGTGAAAAGCACAAGCACTTTGCTGTAGGAATCCATTAGAAATGTCAGTTATGTAATAGAACTTCAGAAATATTTATTATCTGAACACCTAGCGATAAAAGAGATATGAGTGTCCCACCTCTGAAACCTGTTCCCTAAGTGACAGCAGACAAAGAGAGTAGCTGTCATAAAGCAATGGCTTTTATGTCATAAAGCAATGGCTACGCCATGGCTTGCTCTGTGTGTGCGTGTAATACACAAGACATTTCTTCTCAGTACCGGGTATCTTGTGATTTAGTCCTGAAAGACTAAAACATTGAAGGCTGTGAGACACACATGTGTAACACTGCTTGCAGGCATCAGCCTCTAAGAAAAGAGCACATCTGGAGGGTGGATAATCTGTCACCTCTCCACAGCTGGGCCACTACAACGTGACCGTAGTCAAGTTATTTCACCTTTCGGAGACACCCTTATTTCACCTGTCTCTTATCTACGAGGGTAGTAAAGTTTGGATCAGAATTTTTGTGATGTGCTTTAATGTTCTTAACTAGTCTGGTCATGCTCTGAAAATACTGTACTATTTCTGGAGCAAAGCAGGAGCCTCAAAACTTATGAATAAGCTCACTTTTCTAAGGAGATTCTCACGTTAGCCTTGTAATACATAAGGAATTATTATATCTTGTGTGTATTACACTCTGAGTTCTGAAGTCTGCTTAAATTGGGCAAGGAGCACAGCTAGGGCTTAGGTAAACAGGGGACAACGCTGGATCCTGTATAGACCTATACATGCACATCTGGAAAAACTAGTAAACAGTCTTGGTATTCCTAACCAGCCAGCACAGAGCATGGACTAGCTCTGAACAGGCGTTGGCTCTGCAAGACCAGCATCCGAAGGGATGGATGGTCACTGTATCTTTGATGGTGCCTTTCTAGAAACGGCTCACAGCCGGGAATGCAAACAACATGTAACTGAGAGAAGCTGCAGTTTGTACTTCAGTCTGGACGCAGATGATATCCCTTTAATCCTATTGACCATCTGGGGAAAATTACCTCCAGCTACGAATGCCTCACATCTTTTTCTATTGAAAATCCAGCTCCAGATTTTCCTGTGTACAGGGTAATGTGACGCGGAACTGCAGTCCTTTAAATTTCTCGCTTCTTTATGAGCTCTTATCAGTGACCTTTGCTTTGCGTAACATATTATAGGCAGGGTGTAATTCACATTCTGTGTGCCTGCTGTGAGACAAAGCAGTGTATATCCCACGGTGGTTTCATTAACGGAGAAGATTGTTCGCTTGCTTTTTATCAAATACCTGTAGAAAAACTAATCAACAGCAGCTGCTCTCGGCCCTGTCTGGTTTGAGGCTCCCAGGTGTGAGCCTGCCCTCGCTGAAGCTGCTGTAGATGCTCACCAAGGCTGTCCGAGGCGGTTGTGGCGCTGGAGCTCCTTCTCCTCTAGATGGCCCCGTGGCCCTGCCTGCGACACGCTGGGGCAGGGAAAGGGCTGTTGCCTGCCTTCAGCAGCTCCTTCTTGGAGAGGCAGCTGCCACAAGGTAGAGTTCTGCTTGTGATAGTCCAGGAAAGTTCCTCACCTTTTCCACAGGACGAGGGAGAAGCCCCTTCAAAAGACTCCCTTTGAAATGTCGCAGCCGCTGCGGAAGGAATTGGCTCCGTGCACATCCTGGTGGGTTTGGTGTAGGCGCTCTGCTTGTCCGGGGAGATTTCAGTCTGTGCCATCACCAGCAGAAGAGTTACACTGAATGCGGCCCTCACGTATAAGTGTTAAATGTATATACATGGTGCAGCCCCTCAGAAAGGATTGTGCCCGAAGAGAGGGGGTACCCTGCTGCTGAGTGCTGCAAAGGGACATTGAGGGGAAAATACATCAGTCCCTGCAGCTGCACTGAAGGGGGCATAAATGGGGCGGTGGGAAACACCATCTCTTATTTTTGCTGTGGATATCTGACTGTGGTGTTACACAGCTTCAAATAGGTGTTTGTGGATAAGCACAGAAGTACAGTGAAGACTGTATGCTGTCTTCAGTCTGTAATATAGATCGGTGACGTGAATAGATGTGCTCGCATGGAGCTCAGTGTGCTTTGTCTCCTGTCTGCTGTACGTTCTATGGACTACCTCATGCTATTCTCATCTTCAATAATATTCTCCAAATAATGCTGAGAAAACCAGCAGGGTTACTTGCAGAGGAAGGTACTCCCTGCTGTGTACTACTGTATCACAGTGACACTTTGCACTAAGGACAGGTTGAAAAATAGTTTAGAAAGGGTCAGTAAAGTACAGAAAACCTTGCTCGTAGTGAGACCAGTCTTGGAGTCGAAGACAATAAATGTGTTTTTATCCTTGGTAGCAATTTCCACTGGTAGAGTGTTTGTAACCGTACGTATTACACTGCCTATTTAAATTCATAAGATGTTTATAACAGCCATGTACTCCTTTTTATAATTACGCTTTTCTTAACATTAAGGATGACCTCTCTCGGAGCCTGGCCATAAGCTTGGGTGACTTCAAAGTGCTGCCCTAGCTCAGCAGAAAATTCTGATGGCAAGGGATTGCTGAAAGGCTTCCTCCTGATTCTTTTCTCACTAGGGGTGTCCTGTGGTTTAACATCCGACAAGCAGGTTGATCAAAGGTATCCAGTGAGAAACAACATGACTGGCTCAACCAAGGGGTGAGAGAATGAAAGTTGAAAGATCTCTTTTATCTTGAGCACACTGTAAAATATGTTAATAATTTAGAGCATCCAAGGACAAAAAGATATCACTTGAAAGGGAGGTGAGAGAATGGCAGAAGTTTATAAGGGTTGTTTGCAAAGCAGCTAAATCAAACAAATCTTTCATTTGACTCTAAGCATAAGAAAGAGGTGTGAACAAATTCTTAATTAGATTGATGCCCAAGGCAAAGTGCTTTATGCTAAACTTAGGCTGCCTGGTTCTTTTGTGGCTTTTTTTGAATAAAAAATAAAATAAGGAATGATGGTGGAATCTCGAGGCCGGGTCCCCTGTTTTGTTGGTTGCTGGTGTGAATAGCCCTAAAGGTTGCAAGATTTGCCTTGAAGTGAAGCCCAGCCTGCGGGGAACCTCTGCCAGCACCCCAGTTCCTACCTTGCCTTGTCTCCCAGCTGCTCCGAAGAGCAGCCAGCAGGGCAGAAGGCAGCCGGGACTGCGTTGCTTTGAAGGTGGAGCAGCCATCCTTGCGTGCTGCTTTTCTACGCCATTGAGTCAGGGATTTTGGAAACTCTTGGTATATCACTGAGACAGCCAGGTAGCGTCTACAGAAGCCACCCAGCCTTCTTATAGAGACCCATGTTTTGGGACATGAATAGCAAGGTAGTCGTTATGTTTTATTTTGTTTTCCTGAGAGCAGCATTCCCTGTTCTCCCGATAGCAACACCCTACAAATGACCCCATATGGCTTCTTGAATTTGTTTTTTTTACCCCCACCCCAAAACACCTTCCACAGGTCTGTGACTTTTACAAGAGGTGGCTCTGAACCTTTTAATCTGACCAGTTTAGCAGCTCCAAATACAAAGCATGCTAAAGAGCTTTCCTCTGCAGTGCTTGCTATTAATGAAAAAACCTTGCCTTTCAGTGTGATGGGTGAGTTAAGAACAACTTTACAACTTCTCTAGCTTTTGTCTGTATTTAATCATCCCCTGGATACAGCTAATGCTGCTTCTTCAATGTATTCGAATGCATAGTTTAAACAACCTGAATGCGCATGCTTCTTGTAGTTAATGAAAAAGTAGTTAGTATCACCAAATATGTGCTCAGCCTTCCTTGGGTGCAGGCAGTGTTGTTCTGCCCTGAAGACAGTAATAGTCCTAAGTAGATTGGGGAGAGGGTGGGGGACAAAAACAAAACGCTCATAGCCGGGCACATGAGCCTCCCAGAACCCAAGTCTTTGAAAGCTTTCCAGCTATTATCCCATCTCTGTTGGATGTTGCGGCTCTGATGATTTCCGTGTGTCTGCAAAGCAAGGACAGCTGCAATTTAAAATGATGGCACATTAATTGTTAAATTACATCGGAGAGCCCAGGAAATGCATGTTAGTGCCACATTAAAGCCGCATTAATTTATCATGATTAATTGCACAGGGAATATCAAGTGAATTATTGATTGGTCTCTTATTACCACAACAGCTGTCTGTCATTACTGTGCGTGGTGGTTTGTGATAACTATTACCCTTGTCATTTTCTGGACTAAAACTCTGTGATGAATCATAATCTACATTCCCGCAACTAACAGATGCCAATTTTCCTGCTTTCAGTGGTCAAATGAGTAGGTATTAAATTTTAGTGGAGACATAGAGTAAATAACCTAGTAGCATTTAATATGTTGTTAAGGATTGAAGAATCCACATGTCCTGGAAATATAACCAAGAAGGGGAGCAAACACCCCTAAGCATACCTACCGTGGTAGCCTTTGAAGAAGAAAAGTGCCAGGTTCTGTGTGTTAAGGCGAGCTTTGATTTTGATGGTGTTTGCTTTGAGTTCAATGTTAGGCAGCGTGGATCGAGTCTGCACGGCAAGGCATAGCTGGGGATATACTGATGTGGAATTTATTTATGCTTACCGTTGCTTTCTCTCCGACTGGAGTCAGGTGCAAGAGCCTCTGTCCCACTGTTTCTGCTTGTTGACAACTCATACCTCGTGCCCAGCTCCGAGCAGGCAGAGGAAGGTTTCATCCTGACCTTAAGAGGTAGAGACCTGCACTCACAAAAGACACCACCGCACTCATAATTTTTAACTGTAGGTTAACGTTCGATCAAATTGTCTATTTCTGGTGCTTCCCACCAAACACAGCGCCTGGCAGTCACTTCCTCTGGATGCTTCTCTTTCGTGATGTTCGTGAGCGAGCTTTGTTCTAACACTATAGGAACGACTTGGTGAGATGTGATATGTGAGGTTTATAATGCGCTGAGAGGGTATGACTAATTGCAATGACAGGGCAGAGCTGGTGGATTCACTGCAGAGAAATTAAATAGCACATTCCACACCACTGTCTGATCAGCTGTCGGCAAGAGAGGAAGGCACATACAATGGGAAAGAAAGGCCAGGCTCCAGAGACAACACCCAGATCCCCTCCTCAGCCAATCATCCATTCATACTGGGAATTATACCAGTGTATGTATGTCAGAAGAAGCCAAGCTGACATAATGGCCATTGGTGATTGATTAGTGAAATAAAAAGAAAAAATGCAGGAGTGAAGACAAGCAAAAGCATCTCCTCGGGGCAGGTATTCTTTGTGCTGTGCTGAATCCAGCATGGTTTTGTCCTTGCCCACCATTCTAAATTGATTTTAAGTAAAACTCTATTAATTCTTGCAAGTCTCAAACTAAAGTGAAAGCTGCAACTTCCAACGACAGTACGTAGAAAAACATCATACGCTTTACTAAGGAAAGCATCATCTCCCAAGCTGAAGCCGGAAGAGGTGAATTAACTTCTTCACGGTCACTGGAAGAAATAGAAACCGTTACCTAAATGCTGCCGGGACGGATTGCAGCATCCACCGACAGGGCTGCTTCTAACACCAGTGATGGTGTCGTAACCCAAGCAAAACCCAAAGGAACCCCTCGGAGTAACAGAATTATTTTGTTTCTATGTAACAGAATGTGGAGGGTAAGAGCTGCCAGGCTGTGACCCTAAATATAAAACAAATAAGATGCTGGGTAAATCAAGAGTAGAGACCAATTTGGCAGACGTCTTCCCCTTTCTCTAAGGAGTACGTGTCTGGCAGTCAAAAAAGAGTTCTGCGTAGAGCTGCTGCTGAGTGCTAACAGCAAGGGGATCCGTGGTCATGACAGAGCCTCACACGCAGTTTGAAAACATTTAAAATGTGAATGCTATTACAGAAGATGTATTTGCCTGCAGCGAAAAGAAAGGTGAAGGAAAATTCAAATACAACTAATTTATTTGCTGAAAAGTGCAATTTAAGCTCAGCCCAAACTGTTGTTAAATCTGCATAAATTTCAGTGAATGCAGCCAGTTTCCTGATATAACGTTGAGAGGTTGCCATACTCCAGTTAGTAGAAGAATGCAGATAAATGCAGTAGTATCATGCTGCACAAAACCATTCAGGTCCATCAGGGCTGTTAGTTGCAAACCAGCTCCATCCCCACTGTCTCTGCATCTTTTTTCGCCATGTTCTGCTTGTGTTCTGCCTCCTGGGAGGGACTCTTGGCCCTCCTGGCGCTGGGGCTGAGCTGGCTTTCGAGACAGCGTGGCTTAGATTAAGTGTAAAGAAAAGATCCACTAAGCAAAGAAACACAAATCATATAATCCCAAAGCTCCTGATATAAACCTCCTGACAATATTAAACACTACCTCCATGTCAAGGAGTAACATGGGTGGAGAAAATGGGAAAAAAAACATCCCCTCCTATGTAAAGAAATGTTTGGAAGCTGGAGTGCGGGGTTGGAAAGATGAAAGCTCTTTTCTTCTTTCTGCTAGAGGCCAGGAGTATCATGCAAGGTGCCCTGCTCCTCTGTACTGCATTTCCCCAAAATTTAAGAAGGGAGATAATAACTTTGACGTGTCAGAACTCTTTAAAAGCTATGGATGAAAATTGCAACCTAAGAGTTGTGTATTGCTGTCCGTACCTATATATCTCTGGTTTGACTTGATAACACTCATGAAATCATTTGCAAACTCCGTCTCCTTATCCATTAATTCATCTGCAGAAATGAAGCTGAGCAGGGTTAAAGGATGCAGGAAGGGAACTGGTAGTATGGCAGAAGGCGATGGGAAGAGAGCTTGGGGTGATGTGTTGGGTGGAAGGCTGGGGCCATAGACGCAAACCTGTTAGAAACGCTCTGTTAGTTCTGCAGCCGCTCACAGTACAACTTGGTTTTATTAGGCATTTCTCCCAAAGACTTTTGAAATAACCGAATGAACTTGTTAAATTTTAAAAGTGAATTGATGTACATGCTTTTGATTTACCATGACAGCTTAATTTATTCAAGAAGAAAACCTCAGTCTCACAGTAACTTTTCCTTTCCCGTATAAGGCTAAAAAAAGGGGGCAATTAAATATTTAAACCTCTCCGTCTCCTTTGCTGTGCAATGATACTAACACATGCAAGCCTGGCCTCTACCTAATGGCATGATATTTTTAAAATGCATTGATGTATAGTATTGCAGTAACCGGATCCTAATTGGTGCAAATGGATGTATTTGCATTAGCTGGATGGAGCAGTGCCAGTTCTGGCCCTCTGTTTCAAAAGATGCACCTCTGTCTCTTAAGGAGAACAGAATATCTTCTTGTGCTCAAAAGTAAATGACAAAGCACAGACCTTTCCTTTTTGAAACCAGCAGCTGAAGTCGGATCGAGTAAAACGAGAGCCAGATTGTGCCCAGATGTACATTGAGAACTGGGAATGGAGAGGGTCTCTTTAGTCACCCTCCCCATCGTTACTGCATGGCAGGGAGGAGAAGCGTCCTGTAAGTTGAATACCAGAGCTCTCGGGGGCTCTTCAGGTGGGGTGAGCTCTTTCTTCTTGCCCATCTGGAGCAGAATTCGGCAGGCAGCCCTTGGCTCGTTGGCCCCTGTGCCTGGCAGCAGCGGGATGCTGGCTCAGCACACCTCTCTCTGCCACAGCTGGGTTCTGCTCCCCCACCGCCCTTGCCAGGTCCCACCAGGAAGGAGAGGCTCGTATTCTATGCTACGTTTGATTCAAAGTCATTTGTGCTGATAGGGCTCTTGATCCAGATGATCTGTAGCCACCTATGTGGCTAGACGGCTGTACTTGCCATTATAGAGCAGCATTAAAGCAAGAGGGAAAAACACACAACCTGTAGAGAAGAGGGAAGACACGTAAATGAGACATCTCTGTCCCAGTTTCTCAAAATAAGATTTAAGAAGTAATGAAGCCCAGCTGCTTTTTCTAGAGCACCACAGCAAGGAGTGGGCTAGCACGAAGCAGGAGGGAGAGCTGCAGGCAAAATAACAGCTCAGGTGAAGTCTGCCAAGGCTGTTGTTAAATGATTAACTTCTCCCGAGGGGGAGGACGGCTGTCTGCAGCAGCTCCAAGGGCTTCAGGAAGAGCTGACGCGGAGCTGGGGAGGGAGAGCAGTGCTGGCCAGAGGTTCTTTAGATTTTTGAAGTTGTTTCATTAAGTGTAAGTCTCAGTTCAGCCATTGATCCCAAGGATCTAGAGATATGCCTGCCTGCGGTGGCGATGGGTGCAGCCAGTCACTCACCCGTGTGGGGACAAACCGATAGGGTCTGCCCATACCTGATGCAGATGAAGGATTGTATAAAAATGTCCCCAGCATCCTTAGGTCTGCAAAGGCTTACCACAAAGTCAGTGGGCCCAGTTCTTCATTAGGACAATAGTATGACTGGGTTTTGAGTAAAGACTTGAGGAAGCAGAGAAGGTTCGCTCGGCTGCGGGGGGGATGTGATGACACCGGACTGGCAGGCTGGTAGCAAACTCTGCTCCCAGAAGCCCATACGCTCATCTCCGCATTGTAGGGAGACTGATTTAATTTTGAGTGTCTTCAGCTCTGCTTGCAGGTATTAGCAGATACAGGAGGGAAATTAGCAGGAAAATGAAGTCGTGAAAATGTGCACATGAGGCAGAGAGAACATTTCTGTTTGGTCTAATCTATTATGGCCCCTTTATGTGGTTGCTGTTTTCTTAAGAGGCATCATATAGACTTGAGCGTACCTTTCTGGCCCTGCTGCAAGATTGGGAAGGATGTTATCCAAGCCAGTGTCTAGGCTCTTGTTCCTTATCTAAAACACCTTGCTTGGGTTCAGTAAGGTCTGTGGTGTTTGTTCGGCATGCTTTTGGTTCTTATTTTTTTTTGTATGGAAAGCCTTACGGTCTCCTCTGTGTTTGGTAGAACTATTAGGGTGAGCTGTTATTTCAAAGTACATCATATATAGTGAAACAAACTACTAAATGTTTGCAGCCAGATGTTATAGGATCATCAAAGAGTCTTTAGAAAAAATCCCAACCAAACAGCTACAGTCAGCCGATTTGGAAATATCCCAAATCTACACCAAGGACCTCTCTCTCTTCCTGAATAAAGACTGTGATTTCCTGGAATCATCTTTTGGGTGCCTGGTTTATAACACAGGAAGGAGAGAGAAGGGAATTGAAGGTTTGAGCATATTAGTATGGCTGAGAATAGAGCAATTCACTGCAATTCTTGTGTGTGAGCTGTGCAATATTCCCACGTCAAGACAGGTTTTAGCCTGGGCTAGTCTTTCCTCCACTAAACTTTCTCTCCCCTTCAAACCTTTCTCCAACAGACAGTTCTTTCAACAATAGTTCCTCTTCCTTTGCCTTGCTATTCATTTTTCCACACCTGTTTGGTTTTTTTTTTCCTCCCCTCACTCTTTCCCCACTCTGTTTTTCATGCCCTGTGTTTGTGGTGTCCGTTGGGTGATGAGAATGGCAGGGGAGAGGTGCCCCATCCTATGTTTGTAAAGCACTGCGTACATGTCTGGAGCTGCCTAAATGGTTTGCTGTAATAACATCTCTCGTGGTTTGGGGTTTTTTTCCCCACTCTTCCAATGTGATCGCTCCATCATGAGCTTGCAGAGAAAAAAACTGAACTAGCTAGTCCATGTTTTGCTGACTTTTTAATATTTGATTATTTGCTCCTTATCTTGTCTTCCATATATGTAAATGTAAAAATGTCAGTCCTGGGGATATAATAAGGTGATGTTCAATCTCATTCCCTATACATCCCATTACTTTAAATTGTGCAAGAGAAAAACTTATCTAGAGAAGGCAAATCTGCGGTCTAGATTGCGTTACACCTCCAGCATAGAAATCTGCATGGATTGGAGACATTTTACATGAGCAAGTGAGCGTGCAATAGCTCAAGGATGGATTTCTCCCATCTGCACTCCTCCATCACTTCCCTGCCAAATGCAAGGCAGCTTATTCCTTTTCCCCCGGAAGATGGGAATCATCATAAGTATCCTCGTAGGGACTGTGTGGTGGTGGAGTTGAACGGTCCGGAACACTTTGCTGGTGCTGTGAGTTCATGCTCTTTTTCATCTCTGGTTTTTGACTTGTGGGAGGAACTGTGTCCATCAATGCCCATTTTTTTCCAAATAAAAGCAATCCTTTCTGCCTTGGGCGATTGCTAAGACCTCATGGTATCTTTCACATATATGCAATTTGTTCTCATGTCAGTACATCACGGCTGCCATTTCGGCTGTCAGTTCCTCTGTATCATAGAATCATAGAATCACTCAGGTTGGAAAAGACCCTTGGGATCATCAAGTCCAACCACCAGCCCCCACCCTACAAAGTTCTCCCCTACACCATATCCCCCGCCCCCCCCACATCTAAACGACTCATAAACACATTCACAGATGGTGACTCCACCACCTCCCTGGGCAGCCTATTCCAGTGTCTGACCACTCCTTCTGTGAAGAATTTTTTTCCTAATGTCCAGTCTAAACCTGCCCTGTTGCAGCTTGAAGCCATTCCCTCTTGTTCTGTCACTAATTACCTGTGAGGAGAGACCAGCACCAACCTCTCTACAATGTCCTTTCAAGTAGTTGTAGAGAGTGATGAAGTCTCCCCTCAGCCTCCTCTTCCTCAAACTAAACAGTCCCAGCTCCCTCAATCGCTCTTCATAAGATTTATTCTCCAGGCCCTTCACCAGCTTCGCTGCCCTCCTCTGCACTGGCTCCAGCCCCTCGATCTCTCTCTTGTATTGGGGTGCCCAAAACTGGACACAACACTCCAGGTGTGGCCTCACCAGTGCTGAGCACAGGGGGACAATCACCTCCCTGCTTCTGCTGGTCACACTATTTCTAATACAAGCCAGGATGCCATTGGCTTTCTTGGCCACCTGGGCACACTGCTGGCTCATATTCAGCCGCTTGTCAAATAGAACCCCAGTCGGTGATTGTGTTTCTGGATGGAGATGAAGGTGTTTCCCTGCTGCCCTCCACGTGTGTGTGTGAGGGCACGGCGTGCTGACGCAGCCAGACTGGTTTAATAGCTGGGTGCCATCACAAGGGCTGGTTCTGCCCTCATTCTCCTCTGATGGGGCTGCTTGCTCCTGTCCCCTCTTTTGTACCAACACAGATGCTTTTCTGACTTCATAGGTCATTAAACTGGCAGAAAACGAATCACATCAACAGCAAAAACAACCATCAAACCCAGACTGCTTTTTTTCTGAGAGCAAGATTTTTGTCCCGGTAGTGCACTGAAGGGCCAGCGTAGGGTTGGGTGAGTAGAGAATCGGTGCAAGGGCAATAGGAGGAAGGTAGGTGGGCGGATCACCCTTTGAGATGAAGTAGGTGGTACATGGGACAATAAAAGAGAAGGATTTGCAAATGACAGGAGAGAAATGAATGAAAAAAGCTGGGGGGAGTGCTCCGAGATGCAAAATCAGAGAGGCAGGGTTCTCTGTCAGGATGTGGATCCAGCTCTTGCAAGAAAGAGTCTCATGGCCAACTTTCAATAGCATAAAGCACTTTGTGAACATTTTAAAGAATATAATCTAATTTCATCCCGTTGCTTTCATACCTTCAGTAATGAAGATAAGCTTGTCAGTACAAATTTTTAATATACTGATTTTGGTCACTTTTCTTCAAGTGCTTTTTGCACCTCTGTGATGCATTCAAAGGACATTGATGTAAACAGCTGTTACTCCTTTGCCTCAGAGCGAGAGAAGTTACTTGAGAAGACACTTATTTTTTCTGATGTATTGGGAATGTTCACTGACATTGAGCCTAACATTAAGACTGAAGACCTTGGATTGTATTTTTTTAAACCTGTTCAACTAGTAAATCTGTGATTTGATTAGGGGGAAGAAAAAGGAGGAAGTTTTGAAGCCATTGCATGAAAGCCAGATTGTCAGATGAGTTTAGAGGACAAGCTTTCTTCAGATCACTTGTAAAAGTTTATGTTTTCTGAAAAGTAGACAACAAAATACTACAGTCTGCATTGCCGACAGAAATACTCCCCTTCTGTTGCCTGCTGGCTTTCTGAAGAGCTTGTGAGACCTGCACTGGGGAAGGGAAAGGAGCCGTTATATGGACTTCTCTGGTGCAGGTTGCACTGCAGCCGTGGGACACCCCTCTAAAGCCAATCTATTCATAGCACAACGCCGCTGTGCGCATCTGCCTCTGCTAAAATCATCTGTTACCACTGCAGTGATTCATGAACTGAGTTTTGTCCTATGTTTTGCTGGTCTCATATTTTTGAGAGAATGGGAGGAAAATGAATGGTTTTTAGTGTAGAAGAGGTCTCCCTCTGTACCAGCCTGGAAATGCTGCTGGCCAGGCTCCCCATGCCTGGGCTTTCTTCACAAACACAATCTAGGTTCAGGCAAGCAAAATGTTCACTGGTGAGGACGTGCCAGAACTGGTAGGTAGATCTGTAAACCTCAAACCCCAAGGTACTGATTGCCAGACCCATGAGAGCAATCCTTAACACTTAAACCAATCAGAGGACAACACGCTTTAAAAAGACCAACTTTTTAGCACCCAAACCACTTTTGCAAAGTAAAATATTAGTTTGGAAGCTGGAAATTTGCATCAGCAGAAACTGGGAGCGATTCTGATGGAGCTGGTGTGGAGGTGGTGGTGCAAACCTGAAGCCTTCTCTGTGCATTGCTGAGCTCTGGGTTCAATATCTACATGTTTTGATCAAGTTTGCCGTGGCTGCCTTCGTCTCTTGATTAAAACCGCGTGTTGTCAGCAGTCCTCTCCTCTCTCCTGAAACAGGAATTTGCAGAGCAATCAGAAGAAGAATTTCCACAGGTTTCCATCTGTCTGGGACATGAAGCCTCGAAAAGAGAATCTTTTGTCATGGTCTATCGCCCACCATTTCAAAGATCCCTTAGATTTATCTAGCTATACCTTTCACTCATAGATCTGAAAGCATTTCATATTTGGTTAAGAGATTTATAATGTACTGTGAAAACTGAGATGTGAGCTTTGTATTGTCATTAAGCGAAATGCATGGAAAGCCGGGGAGCTGAGAAATTCCCATTCCTCTTGTACTAGCTAATGCCATTTAGAAATAGGTTTAAACTAGCTATTCAGACTAATTATAAAGCTACGTATAGAGAAATCTATATAGCATTTTATACATTTTTAGGTTCTATATTTTAAATTATGGATTTTAGAGAAGATATCATCATTATCAATTATGATAGTTAAGTGGCTCTTTTGTAAGTGTATTTGCTAGTACACTGTATAATTAGTTACATTTATCTATAGAACAAACTGACTTCTGTAGGTTTTCTACCCCTTGTAAATCAAAGTTTGCTTTGATAAATATTCAAGCATGACAAAAATAATTTGCTAGCAGCTAATGTAAAGGCACATTAGGTCATGCCATAACAGTTGGGCCAAGTCAGGTCTATCAGTTTTGTCTTACTGTTTCTAGCCTTTAACCAAGAGTAGCTATCTTTATTTTCCTTTTTTTTTTAAAGTTTCTAGCTCTGAGTCATTGTATTTCCTGAATGTCTCTGTATGACAGAAAATTGAAGAGTGATTTTGCTTTTCCAAAAGAAACATAGACAAACATGCTTTAATGAAGGCACTCCTTTACTCCAGGCTACTCTGCCCATCCCTCTTGAAATACACAAACAGCATGGCTGTAACAACAGAAAAATCATTATTAGAGATGAGTATTAACTGCAAAACTTGATCTCGCATTTTATTTTTGAATGTTCTCTCCTTCCAAAAATTAGATAATGAAGGGTAACTAATGAATACAAGCTTGCTTCTGTATTTCTAAACATGCCAGTGGCTTCCAAGCCGACCCCAGCTGTAATTGCACACCTACTGCGTAAATGATCCAGATACTCTTCAAAAATAATTCACACTTTGTCGGCAGATTGTCTTGGCTCCATCACAAATTTTGGACCAAATACAAACCCTACTGCAGCATCTTAATGAAGCTGAGTGCCCTGGAGAAAGGGGGAACCACAACTGGTGGCATCGCCTGTTGTCGTGGTCTCCCGCCGCAGCTGGAGGAGCAGCTGCCCATTAAGGCTGGCTCAAACGAAGTGTGGGGCTTGAGCTTTTCAATCCATGGGTGGAGAGGGCAGGTGAGACATCTCTTCTGCTTGTCGGCCCTGATGCCATTGTCTTTGCTCCTTAGCACAGAAATATACTCTGAGGGATATCCCTCGGACTGTAAATCATAGCTTTTATCTTCTACTGAACACCCTATGTGTTTTTCTGCCCACGGGACGCCTTTACTTTGAGCTCTGCTTTTACAAACTGAAAAACAGTGGTAAGGGTCAAAGAGAAATATCCCTGTTGGTTGCAGCAGCAGCTTGCCTCAGCGTAACACACCGGCTGGTTTTGCAGCTGATCCCCTAGTTAGTGGCATATCTCACACCGTACCGGCTACTTCAGATCATACTCCATATGTGCATAGATATCAGAATATAATCTGGTATATCTAAGGAAAGCTTGGTACTACAGGAGCTCAAGCATTGTACACGGATTACTGACGGCATTGTCTATTACAGACAGCCTTGTCTATGTAAATGATATTAGGCACTAACAGGGAAAAAATGTATGAAATGAAAAACTATGATTATGCTCTTCATCTGTAAAGTAGTTTAAATAGTATCATTCCAGTCTGAATATGTAATTCGGCATTAAAATCTCATAACAGGATTAGCCCATCACTCATAGACCCTGCAAGAATAATTTTGAAGGAAGTTATTTATATGGAGAAGCCAAGACACTTGTGCTTTTTACGGGCAGATAATGGAGACTGGGGAATGATTTATGCCAAATGGAAACAATTCCTCATAATTGCATGAAGTACTTAATATTCCATCTCCGCCCCCGTGAACAGGAAACTGTCTGGGTTTCAATTTATGGTTAATTTGTAATAATCATATACTAAATCTCTCATGTGTTCGGTTGCACTCTGAAATACAATGAAGTCTTTTCCCCTGAGAGTCATCTTCCAAGCCCTCCCTAACCCCTCGCTGTCAGTAGCATCGCTTCCTTTCCCTACATCACGCGCCTCTAATCAATCAGCCTGCAACCAGGAGTTGCACGTTTAATTTGGCTAATATTTGGAAACAAACCCCGTGCATTCCCATCTCTAGCAGAACAAGAATTTCTGAATACTGCTACTTGCATCCCAGGAGGGGAAAATAATACAATTTCTTTGTGTTACAAGCTGGAAAGTAGCAACAGGTATAGAGCGGGGCAGCGAGAGCTGTTGTTCACCATATCCTCTGCTGGCAGGATTTTGTCATTATATCAGAGCGGGAGAGGCTGGATGTGGAGCAGAAAGTGCTCGCGTGTGTCTCCGGGCTGCTGTGCAGCGTGACACCCACCGCCGAGCACAGCTGGGAGCTCCGGCTCTTTAAAGGCACAACTTACTTGAAGATAAATTGGGACCTATTCTGTATCCAGCATCGGTGGCAGAGGAATTTGCCTGGAAATCAGTTTACGTTACAGTGGCATGTTCATTTTCTGAAAGCTTAAGGATCTTGGCTGGAGCTCTGAATAAAAACCCACAAACTTTAATTTAGTGGGATAGCTTGAAATCGGGACTCTGCCCTCCAGCAGACCTTGACATTAACCAGCTTCCCCACCATCTCTTCTTACCAGTATAATTACAACCTGAAATGCTGCCAGAGTATGTGTGCCCAAGAGGGCAAGGAACTGATTTTGGAGGCTGTAGGAATGTAAATAGTCAGAAATATCAGTGCTGGAAATGCACGGGTTGGGTTCATCGTTGGGAGAAAAAAGCACAGGCTGGCAGCGAGGTCTATGAGCTTCTCTTCATAATTTTCATGAGAAGTGGAGGAAGAAAGCAAAAAGGAAAGATTCTTTCAATTAGATCTGAAAATTCAAAGCCCTGGAAGCTATGCTGAAGGAAACAAGTCTGCACTGACCCCAGGCTGACGTAACAGGCTTCCCGTGCAGGGAAACACGGTGGAGATTCGTGTAGGTTCTAAATAAGACCCTGCATGTTTATTCCAAGCAAAGAGATAATAAAAGAATGGAGCCAAGCCTGGAAAGATCCGCCATAGATACCTTGTGAGAAACCAAGTTCCTACCAACCTACCTACGGAGCTGGGCTGACCCGCTGAACCCAGCGCAAAATGACCACAGTGTTTCGACCCACTGCAAAGAGCAAATACGCCCAGTCTCTCCTGTACTTTGATTTTTCTAGGTCAAAGAAATCCAGCCTGAAATCTTAAAGATAAAAATCTTCCAGAACATTCATAGGAAAAGCCAGATATAGAGAATGTGCTTGGTCACAGTCAGATTAGTGATTGGCTTTATCACTGAATTCTCTGTACCAAAAATGTTTGTATTATTTATACTCCTCCTGTGGAATCTGACTAGGCTGAGAAATATTTTTCTCTCTTCTTTCAATTTTTCCCCAGAAAGACACTTTCCAGACATTTAAGCAGTTTCTGAGGCTCACAGTTACCTGCAATCCAGGAGTCTCTGCTAATTTTGAACTTTAAATTTTAAACACTGCCTGTTTTCAGAAAATATCTGAAGGAACTGGCTGTCTGAAACCCAGTAAATCTTCTTGCTTTGTCTTGGATTAACAAAATACCTGGAAAATAGCTTTGCAAACACCATTGTGCTTGCAGGCATGCTCTGTCTGCACAGCAGACCGCTGCCCCTCGCCTTCCCAAAGCGTTCTCCGGGCTATTTTATCAGCACAAAGTCTCCTGCAGCCCAGCAGTGAGATGGGGCTTGGAGCAGAATGAGCATTTTATATTGACTTTGCACGGTAATTAGCAAGAGCCAGTATGTCAGTAAGGGTCTTAGGAAAAGAGCATGAGAGATGCAGCTGAATTAGAGAGCTCCATTACCGAGTACATACATGTTGCAGTTATATTCGGCAGGAATCTGGGGGAACGCTTCCCTTCAAGCACAGAACTACTGGAAGAGAATGGCTTGCAATGGGAGTCTGAGCGTCAGGAATAAAATGCCAGTGTTTCCTGTGGACAGGAGACTTGCATCTTTCTTTTATTCCTTCAAGCAACTCCTCTCCCCGCCTCCCCAGAGACAAGCAAGTGATGCATTTACAATATTGATTGTGTGGGACACGGGGCATCATTTGTAATGCCTGAATCCAGTAGGAATCCATCATTCATAATAATAATGCGGTTCAGCACTACACCCATGGTCCTTTCCTCATCCCTCCCTTTGCTGTCGCCCCGGTGACTTTGCCAGCCGTGGCTGATCCAGGCTACGTCCATCTGTTAACGCTATTTCCAAAGGCAGCCTCTCAGCGATGGTTGTTCCTGGGAAGGGAAAAGCTGAACACGAGTCAGAAATACAGCTGTTGTCAGCAGGCAGTAGCCATGATGAATGAAAACTTAACATTTCCCATATGCTCTCCCATTCTTTCCAGTTTCCTTGTCTCCTGTCCTTTGCGTTCATCAGCCCTTTCATCCTGCTGCTGTGTTTAAGATGGTGCCTATGGTCAGAAGAGCACTGGTCTCTCCGAGTTTGCATAATGGATGTTGACAGTGAATTGAACGATAAAGGGAGAGATTCAGCCCACAGCCACAGCCTGAGCTGGGAGTTTAATGGTTCAAAGACATCAAGACGGTCTCTGCACAAGGGGAGCATCTGGAAGAAATAATAATCCGAGGTTTATGCAGCTGGTTAGCGCAACAGCACTGCCTGGCATGTTCTGAGCAGGTTGGACAGTACACGTGCGGGAGTGTAATGTTAAAATTGCCCTCTAATTTTGGACTGCTCTTGTAGATGTTAAAGTCGAAGCTTACTTTTTACGTGCCTCTCAAGCTGCTCAGAAACCTGCTTGTTGGGCTCTAGCTCCTGGGGAGGATTTAATAGGAAAGCTTGGAATCAGAGTCAATCCTATTATTTTGTTTATTTGTGTTTTTTTTCAAAACATATGCAGAAGCCGTTGCTAGAACAAAAGGCATTATTTATAAATGATGAAAACTGAATTATATAGGCATGCATATGTAGCTAATTATGTAATACATTGGTTTTGTATTAATGTATTATATGATATTATAGACTAGTACATCTATACTTATGTATAGCATGTATGTGCGTACACACGCATATATTTACATATGGTTTATATATACTAACCATAACGGTGCTGTGTATCTAGCCCTAGTTGCTGTAAGGCTGGCCCAGGCAGGGAGCAGACAGCAAAGGGCCGTAGGAAAAGGAGGGCTCTGTGTAGCAACAGGTTCTTCAGCTCTGCGCCTCTCGGGCTGGGCCCCAGCAAAATAAAATTCCCAAAATTTCCTGCTGCCACATCCAGCCTCATCTCGCTCATCACCTCTGCCAGCAGAAGGGCTGTCCCGGGAGCTGAGAGGCTGCCCAGGTTCCCAGCGTGTCACCCAAACAGGGTAGGAGGAGCCCTTCCACCTGCACACTGGGTAGAACAATGCTGACTCTTAGACATGTGGATTGTGTGTGCCAGTAAATCACAGAATCATAGAATAGTTTGGGTTGGAAGGGACCTTTAAAGCTCATCTAGTCCAACCCCCCTGCCATCAGCAGAGGCACCTTCAAGTAGATCAGGTTGCTCAGCGCCCCATCCAACCTGACCTTGAATGTTTGTAAGTCCTCTGCTGTTTTCTTTCTCCTAAGAATTCAGTCACCCCAGTGTAGCTTTCAGCTTATATCCATGATGAATTAATATTTTTCGCCTTTTCTCCAATTGCTAAATTTTGAGGGACGCTTCCCTTCATCTCCAGCCCCCTGCCGACCCGCAGCCAGGTGGGACACCCCGACTTCGCAGTCTGCATTTCAAGTGCTGACACAGGAGGGTCTGCTGGCACATGCGGCATTCTTCTTCCCTCGCTGGGGATTGGCACCTGGGAGTGTGTCACCAGCTGTGCAGTGGGGCTCGGGGGCTGCGTCCTTCTCTAGTGCACGTTAGCTGAGCTCCCTTCGTGTCTACAAAGTGATGCTATTTTACACCAGCAAAATATTTGCGTCGTTAAAGCTAAATACCCGTGGAAGTTGTTTGATTTGATCCTACAGGCATTGTCTCACTGTTGAGAGCTGTGATCATGGGCTGCACACTGCCGTTATTCCCTTCTTGTGGGGAAATCCTGTTTCCAATGAGGAAGCCTCATTGATCCTTGCTCCGACACGGCACATCAGCTGGGTCGCATCCTGCCCAGTGGGCTGTCTCTCAGCCCCACTGCCTGAGCGTAGGAAAACATCTGAGGGCGTTGCACTGTATTTATTTTTCCCCAGCTTTTCTGCAGATGCACCCAACCCAAAATGTGATCTCAATTATTTTTGTCATCATCAATGACAGTTGTGATTCATCATCTAGTTTTATTTTCTTGCACATAATAACTTCTATGGAGCAGAAATATACTTCAGCTGCACATCTGTCAGCAAACCATGGTTCCTTATCCAAGTAAACAAAATAACTTCATTTATTCTTACTAACAAAGACATTTTCTAAAATGTGCTGTAAATATTTAGAATGAGTCGTGTTGCTGTGTGATCTTTATACGCCTCACAACTATTTCCATCATTACGATCTATACTGGAGAAGTGGGTTGAAAATACAAGCTACATGTGCCATTAAAGGAGCAAATAATAGCATCAAAGCCCTTCATGGATGCATAGGGTAATTGCTCTTAGCACACTTTAGAAGTCAAACCATTTTAGCTTGACAATAATTGCTGTATATGCACTCAGATAAATAATAAACATTGTAATGCAGAAACTAGATGACGTAAAAGAGCCCAGCGTGTTGCCTCTTTTATATGCGCTGGACTTCATGAAGCCCTGCCTGGCCAAGTCCACGTTGTTTTCAGCTAACGCCACGTCCCTTCCCTGCGTGTGCTGGGGTCTCAGGACAGGCACAGCCCAGTCTGAGCAGCTTTTCTCCTCTAACACATCTTTGGGACAGTCTGGCACGGTTCTGCTCCGGCGCACCGCATAGGGCTCAAGCCTTGGTGCACATCCTCACTCACGCGGTTTGGAAAATTGCATATGTGGAGACTGGGGGGGGAAAAAACCCCAAATAGTAGTTGGATTTAAACATGATACTGTAGCAAGAAAGAGTAAGGCATAAATATTCAAAAGACATGAAACACTCTGCTTAGGTACAAACACAAACGTCATTTGTCTTTGACCTCTACGTAAATGGCAACGTCATCGCTGCTGTTACAGATTGTGAAGCCCTTTGGCTGCAATAAAGTCCCCAGTTTGGATTCAGGCTTTTGCTAGAGCCTTTTATCTCTATCCTCTTCACTGGTGCCTGGCCCTTTACATCTGGATATTTGTGTATTCTGGGAACACCAGCACCATGTTGCAACAATAAGTAACATAGCACAGTTATTTTTCATTTCTCCTTTCTTTAACTTTCCCACTTAAAAACACCATCATGCTCAACCACACATAGATTATTTAAATCATCAGTTGTCCATTAGCTTCATTCCAAATTCCTAGAAAATAAAGACAGTGATCAGGAGCTATATTCTTACAGTACCTTCTTATTTTTTTAGTATTACAGTAAAAATACAGCTTATAAAATTATAAATTCCCTCCCTTGCATTGTTTAAAACCCAACTCTTACAGCCCGATGACTGAGATGAGACTGACTTCAAAGGTTCCCATCGTCTGAATTGAAATGTAAAAAACAGCCAAAGAGCAAAAATAATGACAAACAGAGAGTTACAAATTTATTCACCATTAGGTTGACAGTGTCTCTTTAAAGAAAGTGTTGTTGTTTGGATAATTTGGAGTAAAGTCAGTAATGAGGCACCGGCAAGTAGATGCTGGGTCTGTGCTGGAGCAGGAGCAGCGGGGTCCTGTGCGGGTTGCGCCGGGGCGATGCCACTGGCACCCTGGGGACGTTAATTTGACATGGTGCAAATGAGCCACGTGGAGCCAGCGCAGCGAAAACGGAGCTGGGTTTCTGCATCCCACCAGTCTGCCTCTCAGGGCAGGGTTTGCCCTACAGACTACTATAGGTTTGGGTCACATATAAGGGGTTTTTCACATACTCAAGTGACTGCTAGTGTTGCCTGGGTTTAAATTTTGTTCTTATTGAAGTTAATTGTGGAGTTAAACAGCAGAATGTGACGTACTGGGATGGGATTTATGTGATCTTTTTTTACTACAGCTGGCAAAGTCAATCGACTTAAATATTTTCCAGTGGAAATTAGATTTTTGCTTGTGTAAGCAATGCCAGCCAAACCTGTTTTCTACCCATTGGCAGAAATTTGTACCCATTTTAAATGCAAAATCAAAATTTGGGTTTGAATTTCTATTGAAATGGGAAGGTTTTGTTTGGGAAACACTGCCCTGATCCGTCCTGGGATCTGGAACAGCCATCTTTCCCATGTCCATCCTTGCAGACTCCTGGCCAGACTCCTGGTTTGGTCTCCCCCCTTCTGCACTGGTGGCTTTTCAGAGAGGAGCAAGCGCAGTATGAAAATGGCAAGCACAACATGAAAATCCATGGGGAAAATCTTTCTTCTCACACCAGAAAAGTGTTGAGTTTGGGGCTGTAAGTGTGGATTGAAAATAAGAATAAAATATTAAATGACTTCCCATTAAATGAGCAGTAAACTAGGTACTGAGTAAGTCAATGGTATTTTGAGGAGAAAATATAAATTATAGTGTCACATAAAGTAAGTGCCATGATCGCTACCTCCAGCCGGACTCAGCTGAGATTGCACACAGCCTCAGTTCTGGCATTTCCTTTGTTTTCAATGTTTATTTTTAAAATCTCCGTTCAATATATCTTGCATGTATCTGGGATGTGTGTATGGTCATATGTGCAAAGGCATGAGCTATGTATGGATTCATTAATTATAGATCAATTAGCTTTTTCATAATGTTTATGTTCTAGAAATTAGCCCAGTTAATCACTACACCAAGGAAGAGAGTGAGTCAGTATGTCTTGCCGTTCTCCTCCTCTACTTTTTATCTTTCTTGTTGAGTAAAAAAAAAGACAGTGGTACACCTATTGATATCTGTTGATCATCTTTAATAGATGTCTGTCTCACGCACTCTTAAATACCCGTGATGGGATCCACAAGCTCCGTATTATCTACTGCCATACTTGAGTTGGATTATATTTACTATGGTTTTTCTAAGTATCTATTCTCTGCTCCACTCTGGTGAGACCCCACCTGGAGTACTACATTCAGCTTGGAATCCTCAGCACAAGAAGGACATGGACCTTTTGGAGCAGGTCCAGATGAGGCCACAAAGATGATCAGAGGGCTGGAGCCCCTCTGCTGTGAGGACAGGCTGCGAGAGTTGGGGGTGTTCAGCCTGGAGAAGAGAAGGCTCTGGGGAGACCTTCCAGCCCCTGCCAGTACCCGAAGGGGGCCTACAAGAAAGCTGGGGAGGGACTTTTTACAACGGCATGTAGCGATAGGACGAGGGGTATTGGCTTCGGACTGGAGGAGGGGAGATTTAGATTAGATATGAGGAAGAAATTTGTTCCTGTGAGGGTGGTGAGCCCCTGTTCCAAGTTGCCCAGAGAAGCTGTGGCTGCCCCATCCCTGGAGGGGTTCAAGGCCAGGTTGGACGGGGCTTGGAGCAACCTGGGCTGGTGGGAGGTGTCCCTGCCCAGGGCAGGGGGGTGGGACTGGGTGGCCTTTAAGGTCCCTTCCAACCCAAACCATTCTATGATTCTATGATATATCCCTCTTGCTGTGAATTGAACTGATTTCTTCTAGCTTTATTCTTAGTGGATGTGGAAAACAGTTGATAATTGTCTTATGTAAAATAACCTATGAGGATTGTTACTGTCTTTCATCTGTCTTCAGTTTTTTATACAAAACAAAGTCAATACTTCCCAACTTTCCTCATACATCCTATTTTAGAAATCTATTATCATTTCTCTGAACCTTTTTCCACTTGTCTATTGTGTGGGTGCAGAATAACTGTATCAGTACAGATAAGACTTTCCTCTTAATACTTGGCAGGCCACGCTCTTCCGTAAATATCACAGCAATTCTCTGCTCGTGCCTGGCTCAAAAGCAGGACTAACGAGCAGCTGATCTCTGCTGCAAAGCTCCTTCCTCCTCTGCCAAGGCACTCACAGTCGCTTCTGGTCTCCTCATCCGGCGTTTGCTTTTGGGTAAATATTTGCATATCAGAAGCAGCCCAGCAGAGGGGGTGCAGATCTCCTTTTTAAAATAGGGTTATGAGAAGTTGTGCATTGAAACGCATTAATTACTTTTTATTCTTGCACCACCAAAGTCTCACTTTATAAAATAATGCTGGAGCTGTATGCATGACCAGATGTATACAGCCAATGTCACCCATGTGAATGTTGATTTAAATATTTGCTTTGCTGATACTTGGAAACAGTCAGAGGAGTGGAGGTCCCTCATCAATGTTTAATCAGCACTTAATGGGGCAATATTCTCTTTGACTTCTGATAGTGCTGCTTGAGCAAGAATTGCAAAACTCAGCCTTTGGAGAACGGCCTGGTGACAGGGCAGGTTCTTATTACGTGTCAAAGCCGTGCAATTTATAAAGCAAGCTGGGCGCAGAGGTGAGCCTGAGGGACAGAAAGAGATTTTTGAACTTTTCCCAGAGGCCAGGAAGTAATTTCAGGTTTTGGATATATTCCTCCCAGAGAGGTACTTGTAGCAACAGAGTTCAGGCTCTCAACTGAAGACAGGTAAGTACTAAAAAGAGTGCTGAGGGTTGCTTTTTCCACATATATGCAGTGATGGTGAGCCTGGCAGAAACTGGCACTGTATTAATTCTCCAGGGAAATACCCCCTGAACTGAAAAAGAAAATGTTTGGTAGAGTCAAATCAGTTACTACTAGAATATCACGGAACATAAACAGACCTGGATCGTCCTGTGAATGTAGTGTCACTCGTCAGCGAAAGTGAAATTTTTTGCTGGTGCAAATGAAAAGAGACTTTGGATCATCAGATAAAATAATCCTGGAGTTTGCCTACATTGACTGAGCCCCTACAGTCCTTGAGATGCCTCCTGGTTAAGGTGCAGGCTACAAGCTACATTAGCAGTGGGATACATGTGAACTTTGTCCACTCCTCTTTAATGGAGAGTTAAGATAACAAGTGGCCTGGCTGGATAGCTTCTCAAGCTGATGCTTTGGAAAAGACTGACGTGCTATGACATGAAACACCTGGCTACACACTACGGCAAGACTCATTTGCGCATTGCAGCTTGAGCCTTTCCTTGTTGGTGTGGTATCTTGGCAGCCAGTGTTTGGGAAGTTGGGTCCAGCTCTTCCCTTCCACGTGCAGTCAAGCATCAAGAAGCTGGAGACTTCTTCTGCAGGGATCCAATTAAAACAGGGAGACACTTCACCAGGCAGTGAAAGTTTTCCCCTCCCTGGTTTTGAACCTTCATTCCTTGGAGTGGAGGTGATTTAAAATAAACAACTTGTCCCACCTTTGGCATTGAACAAAAGGGGTTTAGTGTAAACCAAGAAGCGAGTCCTCAGGACAAGCCAGAACACGCTGCCAACGCCCCCGTCCTCACCTGCCCCGGGAGAGCTCAAAAGCAGCCAAGAAAGCGAAGGCAGTCTGCAGCATGGATGCTTTATCTTGTCTTACACCCAAATGGTGGAAACACAACTCTAAACATTATTTTCCAGAGCAAGGCAGCTGCCATTGGGCAAATACAGGTTACCTGGGCTGAGAGCAATGTCCCTGCCTCCCACCACGCACGGCAGCCATCGCTTTTCATCACCATGCTACGCTTGTATGTAAACTCCCCTCACAGAAAATAACTACAGAAATGTCCAGCACAATCACCCCTTCTTTTCCAATGCCAAATCAGCATTTTCTAGGGCAAACATAATCTTTCCGTGTCACCAACTACAAGTCCCTTATTAACCAGAAATGAAGGGTCATGCATCACGCACATACCACGCACCGCAGAGGGCTTGTAATGCTCCAAGATTCAAACAGGTAAAAACAAACAAGAACTGACAAGACGAATGAGCCCACCAAAATTTTAAGCATTTCAGTTGGGTTTTTTTTTAGTGCATTTGATAAAAGTGGACTTTCGCTCATTATTTAGAATGTTTCCTCCATGAAATGGGAATTGCGAGCTTTCTGCCAGCTGGTAATAGCATTTTGCACTTTTAAGGCATCTCCCGTCTGAAGATCTTAAAGTATTTTTAAAACATTAGCTAATTACATGTGACAACATACCTGTCAGACAGGTAGATGAAGGGATAAGGCAGTGGCAAACTCCCCCCGGCGCTGGAGGAGTGCCGTGCTTTGGCCAGCGTGCGACTGCCGCTGCCAGCTGGCAAACAGCGATTTGGGAAAGGGAATGGAGCAGGGTGTCTAACGCGATGGGAACTGTCAATTCCTGAAGATGGAGTTTATGAGGGCTGCGTGGGTTTACCCCTGTTCAGACTTATCAGGTGGTCTCTGCCATGTTTGCCACCCTATTTTTTTTCCCCAGCTAAGAGAAGGGAACTAAAAAGGCATCTCCCAACCCCAGAGGAGGGCTCACAGCTTCAGCTTCCTTTCAGAAGGAAAACTGTTATTTTTGCAGTGCCTCGCACAGAAGAGCTGGCTCTGCTCATCCCACCGTGTGGCTGAGATGGGTGAGCTCGAGGGACGGCGGGGAGTCTGGGGACTCTCCCCAGCGTGGGTCTGTGGACCACGGCTGCTTGTGCCGAGCCCCGGTTTGGAAACCTCAACCAGACCTTTCTTCATTGCACTGGGAGAACGACCCTGAATATTATGGAGCAATACCGGCTTCATGGTGCTCAATGCAGATTCAGGCCCTTTGCCATACTAATAAGGATTGACTTTGCTTTTCAAAGACATTTCTTAAAGAAGGTGTTGCCCCAGCTTACAAAACCCCAAATAAGCAGTTTGTAGCTCTCTGTAATAAGATGGTCTGAAATACAGAACACCAAACATAGCGAAAACAAAACAGAAATAAAATCCGTACTCCTCACCCATAATCATGAACTGTACCAAAACCCACCCCAACCACCAGCATTTGGTTGCCCTCCACACACAGGCTTTGGTTTGACTTCCCCAAAGTCCCCCACACCGCCCCAGGCAGCACATACCAGCTCTGCGCTGCGGTTGCCTTGCAGTGCTGTATCTTTTTTTTTATTTGTCCTGCTATTCTAGGACCATAGAAACACAGGAGAATGGGATTTTCTCCCACTTTTTTTGGGTAGATGTTTCAAAATACCATGTCCTGGTGGCTAGAGATGGTTTAACCTCCTGCCCAAACGCCTTTGGTTGTTTTTTGCCCGGGTGTTCTTTGTGCCAGCGTGTTCCCGAACACAAATAGCACTTCTCTCCTGCTCCCGCTCCCTTCCTCGGGTGTCACCTTCCGGATGCTCTTCCTATTTTTATCTGTTGACCTCGTGCAAGTTAGAGCTGAGTATTTTCAATGCACTTGCAGTGCTTGCTCATGATGCTTTGGGAACTTCTAGGCTTTTTTGGAGGGGCCTGGCGTTATGTCCCTCGCGAAGCATCCCTGCAGCTTTGCTGTCTTCACAGGGTCGCATCTGTGTCCAGAGCTCTGACAGCGATGGTTATGAGCACTGTCCTATAGCAACACTTCTCCAAGCAGCATTCAGTTTATTTCCATTCTTTACTCTAAAGTTTGTGCTGGTTTTTTTTTTTCCATTTGAAAATGTAAAAAATTTGTCTGAAAGTCAGAAAAATTAATTGACGAGTGCCAAGTCTGTATTTGCTCAGAACTGCACTTTGGATGCCTCGTGGGGCCATTTTCTAACATGTTCTGGGTCCCCTTCTCTCATTGCATCTGTCATACCACAGGTTCCCCCTCGGTGCCCAGGTGTCCAGCATGCCGTCGCATTGCAGCTTGCAATCCCGTTGCAGCACTGCCCTCTGCTTCCGGCATTGCCATCTCATTCCAGCATTGGCATCTCATTGCAACATTGCCGCCTCATTCCAGCATCGGCATCTCCTTCCAGCGTTGCCATCTCTTTGCAGCACGCCCTCTCATTCCAGTGTTGCTGTCTTATTGCAGCATTGCCGTCTCAGTCAGTAGATGTGCCATGGGTGAACAGGCACTTTTTTTCCATCCTGTCCATTTTCGTGATCTCTGCAGGATGTACTTTTCTATAACCGTGAAGATGATTATGAAGAACTCTTATGAGGAGCGGCTGAGGGAGCTGGGGGTGTTCAGCCTGGAGAAAAGGAGGCTGAGGGGAGACCTTCTCACTCTCTACAGCTCCCTGAGAGGAGGGGGTGGCCAGGGGGGTCAGTCTCTTTTCATAGCAAGTGATAGGATGACAGGAAACAGCCTCAAGTTGCACCAGGGGAGGTTTAGATTGGATATTAGGAAAAATTTCGTCACTGAAAGGGTTGTCAAGCATTGGAATGGGCTGCCCAAGGAAGAGGTGGAGTTGCCATGCCTGGAGGTATTTAAAAGACGTGTAAATGTAGTGCTGTGGGACATGGGGTAGTGGTAACTTGGCAGTGTTAGGTTAACAGTTGGACTTGATGATCTTAAGGATCTTTTCCAACCTAAAAGATTCAATGATTCTATGATTCTATGGTTACGAGGATGAGTTCAGGGAGTCATGAAACCTTATCTGGGTCAACAAAACCCTGAGAGCTGGTTTTGTTGACAACACTTGCAGTGAGTGCTGCGGAGTGACACGTGGCAGGTTCTTGCTATGGATGCTGCCACTTGCCCAGCCCAAACTCTCCCTTTCAGCCTGGGAAGTGTGTCCAAGACAGTCTTATCTTATGAGAAACCCATAGTGTGTGTGTGTGAGGCATAGGGGGGATTGATTGAGCTGTATTGCTTTCATCCAGGGAAGTAAAAACATCCTGGATTTGTTAGCTCTTGATGAATTTTCTTCAAATACCAAGCCACTTTTAAAAAATAAAAATAGCCAATTTATTTCTGTAGAGCACAGGGTTAAAGCCTTGATGACAAGATCAGAAGTGATATTAAGAATAAATCATAGAAACAAAAAAGAAAAAAGAAAATTAGAAGGCACATTGCAATCATCCCTTGTTCTAGCTGTCACGCAGGGTTTCCCTGCAGCGAGGAGCCAGGCGGAGCACAGCCTCTCCCCTGGGTTTCTTTGAAGCCTGGCTGAGCCCTGGGCAGAGCTGGGGCTCGGCACCGCAGCCCCCGCAGGGTCCCGCAGGACGGCCCCGGGAAGCCCAGGCTGGCTGCTCGCAGCACCCCCGGGGCCCCTCTCCTCTTCTTCCAGGCAAAATCCCCTCTGCCGGCTGCCTGTAGTTTCTGCCTCCTCCTTCTTCCCGACTGTCTGCATGATTTGTTATACTCCCAAGCTCTGGTTCGATGGCTTTTTGCAGAGACAGTGCGCAGCAGTTGGGGTAAGATGTCTGTTGCCATCGGTGTGAGAGCCCGGAGTCCATCCCCATCCCTAATCCCAGCTCATGGCCTTTGGCTTGCTCAGTCCCACGGCTCCATTTCTTCTGGGACTCAGAAATATTCCCAACCAGTCTACTCCAGTCAAACCAGATGAGCCAGAAATGTGTGGAAACCTCTGGTACCTGCTGTGGCGGAGGCCCGGCCAGCCTGACCGCACCGTGGCAGTCAGCAGGATGCCCCAGCATGGTGGGGGCTCCCGCGGCGGGGGCTTTGCTCTCCACAATATAGGGCCACGGTGGGGGGGCTTTGAAGCTGCCAAAGCTCAAAATGCAGTCTTCATTTTAATGAAGTTATATCATCTTCTGTGCTACATACCTTCAAATGTTGTGTCTTTACTAATGTCTTTTAAAATTCACTTTCCCCCCTGGGTCGGAGCTGCTGACCTCCCCTACCATAATGCCTCCAGATGTCCAGGAGGGACCCGAGGAGCAATCCCCCCCAGCTCCTCACCCCCCAGCTTGGCTGGAAAACCTCATCTTACTTATATTTTAAGTCAGTTTAAAAGAGCATCATCCACAGCCCCCCTCAGAAAGGTGGTCCCACCGCCTCCATCGCCAGCTGCCCTTTCCCTTTTCCATCTCCTTTGAACCATCTCGGGGAACTGATTATGATTTAAATCACTTTTTTTCCCCCCCTGTGGTTTCAGTTTAGCCCAGATGGGTTGTTTGAAGTTGGACCTGGATCACTGAGATGACCTCTGCAGCCACGGCTCAGGGTGGGGTGGCCGTGGCAGGGACCTGCAGGGGGAGGAGGAGGAGGCGTGCAGACTGATGTCCTCCAGGCTGATGGTCTCTAGAGATGCATAAAGCAGGAGCAATGTTGGCTGCAGGGCCAAAATCTTTTAAAAAAGTGAAATTTTGAAACCCAGCAGGGGAGAGAGCCCTGCGCCCGCTCCCATCCTGCACCGTGCAGCATCCGGGCTCTCCTCGCCACATCCTGGGCAGCAGAAGTTTGCCAACATGAGGCTTTTCCATGGGGTCTTTATCTGCATCAATATTGCCGGCTGCTTTTTTATTTGCTCCAGATGGGCTACAATAGTTTCCTATCTTCCTTCTTTGGTCTTTTTATCTTTTATTTCAATCCAAACAATTTCTGCGCTTCTTGCCAAACTATATATTGTATCACATTCTTTCCTTCTTCAGACACAATATCCTCCTTGACCCAGGCTGGCATGTTTCCACCTGCCCTGTTGTGTCTATTCCTTCTACAAATTCTTATTTCAACATTAAAAGCAAAACCAGACCTACGTGATATCCTGTTGTCTGCCATCCCAGTTACATAAAGTGTCTCTTCCCCATCGGGGGGACAAATTCCCATCCCCTAAACCTCTGCAGCTGCCCAGGTGGGCTGGACGAGGCCATCACTTTAATATAAATTTTGGTAGATAATTTTGCTAAGCATCCCTTTTAAGTGAATCATCTCTTTGCATGTACACCCAACCTCTCTTCCAGGTTGACTCCTGCAGTTGCGTACTGCTGCTTGTGCCAAAAAGTACGTTTCTAAATTGTTTCTGCTTAGCAAGTCAGGACAGCGTTTAATTGCGTAGGTACACCTCTGTCTCCCAACGCTGTCTGCTTTAGAGCAAAAATAATTTTTATCATTTATTCCAATTTGTTAATTCTCATCCTCAATGGCTAGAAAAAATAATTTGCGAAGACCCTTTTGAGTGTTTCTGTGCGCGTTTTCACTATTTCCAATGTCATCTCTGCATACTTTAATCTTCTGAGGTAAAGCTAAGGCTAGCCTGCACGCAGGGATAAATCAAAGCTACTCCTGCTGATGAGGAGTATTTGAGGTACGGATGACATGTTCTCAGTGCCATTTCTCAGCACCTCCAAATGCCAGACAATGGTCCCATACAACCACAGTTGCTTAATTTAACAGATTATGCTGGATTTGCTCTCAACACTTCTGTTTTCTGTTAGTTTTTTAAAATTTATTTTCCATGGACAATCCAAAAGAAAATGGAAAGTAAGCAAACGATTCTAATATCTCCAACCAAAAAAAAAAGAGAGAAACTGCTCTACTGATAATTTCAAACTAAGTTGACTAATAACTCAAAACTAATTCAAGCAAATCATAATAGTGGGGTAATTTACTATAATTTCAAAGTGCATACAAAGGTACCTTTGAGTAGTTAATCTGGTCCACAGGTTGTGAGGGGTTTTTTGAGATTAATGATGTGCAAAGAGGAAGAATCTGTTTTGACTCCTGATATTTCTGAATATTAATGAGTTTGCACTGGCATAATTTGGACAATTTAAAATAAATTTGATATCACCACAGCAAATCCTTAATATGGAGCTTGTTACACTAGGTGAAGATGCATTTGAACTATGTTTTTCTTGGTGTAATTGTTCAAAATACACTTACATTGCACAAGCTAGAATTTTCTGCCATAGAAGTGGCTTTTTAATGTGGGATAATTTGGGTTGGTTTGTAGTTAAGGAAAACATTTTAATGTTGCTATCTGAGCAGCTTTGCCTCGATGTTCCATTTTAACAGATACTCTTCCTGTAAGAAAAATGCAATTTAAATTTGCTTAATTGCTAAATAATACATGAGAGAAGTGAAAGAATCAATGCCTTTATAGACTCAGACCCAAACTAGTGCCAGCTAAAAGATGGACTGCTATCTCTGGCTTTGCTAGGATGTGTCTGAGCCTGTTGTGTTCGTGGCCCCATCTTAATTTGTCATTCACACTGGAAAGCAACTAAAGGGTCTGCTGGGAGATCTTTTCATTGCTGCTGTTAAAAAAGGCCATTTTCTTTGCAAGCCATTTGTCTCTGCCTTGTTTCTAACAGCAGGAGGTATGGCTGCACGTCTGTCATATTTTAAAGGGCCATTGGTGAGAAGATGATCAAAAGAATGCAGGCTCCTCGCAGCCACTTGAGTCCAACAAGCTGTATATATCCAGTACGACGAATGGATTATTCTACTTGTCTCTCATTTTAAATATACAGTCATTTCCAATAAGACTGTTGGGTATGAACATGTTCTGCAGAACATATACAGTGGCTGCGCAGTGTTGTTGAGTGGATAATCAACCGATAAAGGTATCAGGAGCATCTTATAAATGATAAGTTTTCCTCTATCTTTGATGACTCATTAGCAGTAAATTTGCAAGAGGCTTTGTGGAAAGTCCCCACCAATTTTCACAATGCAGTAACATTCATTTCCTATTCATTTGTTAGTAGGTAGAGGTAGGCACCTGGAAACTGCCCACTCTGTAGTGACTCATGCTAAAGCAATCACATGCGTTAGACATTTCATTCTGGTTAAGGTAAAGACCATCTCCATCAATGCATGGAGAATACTGTGTTATTTAGCATTCATCAAACATTCCCAGCACGAAATAAGGCAGTTTTTCAAGCGGGGACTGAGACAAACCCACAAACAATCTAGACTTTGTGGTTGCCATAAGGCAACTGTACATCCATGGTGGCAGTGCTCTACAAAATGGACCCTCAGGATTGCAAAATACGGATTCTTGTCACTTGCGTCAAAAAGGATGGTCTGCCAATTGCGAGCCACACCGATCCTATATATACACGTATGGGTTCCTTGCTGGGAGGACTAACGGCCCCCATACACGCTAGCCAAATCACTCTAATATTTCCTGTGGAGTTGTCATCTCATTAGTACATAGCTATCATTGTACCACATTCCTTTGAATTTCCTCCTGCTGCAACAAAGACGCGGAAAACCTTTGGACGAGTTCAGTCACATCTTAACAAAGGATTCATTACAAATGTTTGGTTTTCTCCTTAACGTCATGGAGAGCCTTTGTATTTTTACTAAGTTTTTGGTCTTTAATGGTGAACTCCCATCTTCTTCTTGAATAGGATATCCTCCAGGGCCTTCAAACAGCTCTGGAGTGAACGTGCTCTCTTGACTGCACTTCCAAAATCTGCCAGCATAGGGAGAAATTATAAGCAAAGTCAAGCTATGATTACATTATGTATTGCATTTGCTGTCACCGGCCAATCTACTAAATGAACCTTTTAAAATGTTATTATAGTTCTTGTCTACCCTCTGACCCTACCTTTGCCTTCACTCCTGAGAAGGACCGCAAAGAACGCCCTGCAACATTTAAATGCAGTCCCCCAACAAGAACCGTTTCATATGTGTTGGACTCAACCTTCATGATTAAGGGCATGAATAACCGGAAAATAAAGGTCTGTTTCTTTACCACATCTCAGCTGTTCATTAGGTGGTGGAGCAGAAATCTGTGATAAGAATCGGAAGGCAGAGCCAAACTGATAAGTAGTCTAATCCTGTTGCTGGAAGAAGAAAAAGAAAATCAGCTGGGATTTTTCACTCTTTGTTTCTCTAATTAAGTCTAGACTATATGTGTTGTGCAGCTTGGAAATATCTGGAAATACTCATCAAATTGCATTCTGATTATGATGTCAATGATCAAATTAAAAGAATGAGCACAGAACGGATTTAGGAAAGAGAAGAAATAGTGGATTTGCAGATACATGTTGCTTAACAGAACATCACTGAACTTCAAAGACAGAAATGTTCTTTCTTCCCAGTTTGTAAAATTTATTCTAGCCAGCACTTCTGGTTCCCATGAAACTAGAATTTTACATCACTAACACCAGAGAAGTGATGTGGATGCAAAGATTTCACTTCTTGCCCTCTTGGCTTTCCATTTAAAAAGTAGAATACCCGTTTCAGCCTTCAAAAGGATTTCTTCAGCAAATCTTAAATAGCGTAACAAAAAAGCAGCTACAGAGTTTTATGATGTCTAGTCTGAGGTTTTAATCTTCACAGATTGTACACAATTTCAATCTATTCCTATATATATTCTTTTAAAAGCCTCTCTTTAATAAAATAACTAAGGCTTCAAACCTATAATGACTTCTGTATGTGTCTAACTTTAGTTTGGGGAGAATTTGAGACGGGTATCTGTGTACTCTAAATATAGTAAAATAGTGGCAGGATCAGAGTTTTCTGTTGGTACTTGCTATAACAAAGAAGGAATAGCAGTGGACAAAGAGTAAGCCTAAAAAAACTGGGGAGGCGTGGAGTAACACATGGTGTTGATCAGATATGCAGAGATCACTCTTCTCTCTGCTTCTTCGTTAGCTGCAGTACTTAATACAACACCTCATCTAATCACAGTTTTGGAGGAGCGTGTCTGTAGGTACGATCTGTCATCAAAGGTGACAGTGACATTTACTGTTTTTTCAGAAAAATCTTTTAAGAGCAGGTAAGTGGCTGGATCCTCTGGATTCGTACCAGAAGTGCATGTTTTGACTGTTACTTAACTAGCCTATAAATGAGTTGTTTAATTAACAGGTAGACTAAGTAGTTTAGAATATGCAATTACATTCCCAATGCAGGCTGAAAAACCGCTCTCTTCAACGGCTTCTTTATTTTTTTCAGTTCAGGCATACTTATTTAGCTGATCAGTCAAAAAATATTAAGTCTAAAGTGAGCGTGTCATTATCTGCTATTTTCCATCAAACTGGAAAATCTCTCTCTCTAAGAATTTTACTTTTTTAAAATCTTGTAACATTACAAGAATTATTGATTTGGGTACATGCCAACCTTTCTATTGGCAGACCTGTATTTCTCTACCTGTTACTGGTAAAAAAATTAATTACTATGTTTAAATGTGATCCTGACTCTGTAGAGTTAACAATCCTGCCCACAGGATACTTGCAATTTGCAGTGACAACACAGGTCTCAGATTTTGCAGGAATAAATTCTACTAAGAAAAGTAGACATCATACATAGCCACGGTGGTGTGATGAGCTTATAGGGGATACTTTTTGGAGGGGTTTAAAAAAAAAAGGGTTAGGTCATAAAAATGCAGTAAAAGCTGTAACAAAACAAAAGATAGCAATGTACTCTGAAAAAATACTGACAAAAAGCCAGACAGATATATTGATTTTCTTAATTTTGGTACTTGTTTACAATTTGACACTGGTTCACTGATAGCATTCCCCATAAGAGGGCAAATTCTACCTTTTCATTCATATCTTGCAAGATAGCGACATTCAAATCAGTATTTTTCAGCTATTAGAATACGCATTTCCTTTATATCTGTAGGTCCTAATGAGTGGCCAAATTCCAAACCACTGACCTGGATACACTGGAAACGTAACTACCTGCAGATGGTGTCATTTAAGCATTTATTTAGGTGCACATTAGGTATTCCTAAAAATGTAATAAAAGAAAATTCCACTTGACTGCCTAATTTCAGAGACCATAACCAGCTCAAGGTGTTCCCAGAGCACAGGCTATGGTGAGGATCCTGTTGCAGCCCAACTGCTCAAGGCTAAAGAATTCCAGATGTGCTGGGGCAGAGGAGGAGGACGGGGAGGGTATGACTCCAGGCACAGAGGAGGCTGTTCATTAGGCAGGAAAGAGCCCTGGATTTTGGCCTTCATTCTTGGAACTGTATTTTAATCGATGGCTGTTGAATATAAAACGCAGAAGAGAGGAGTAGAGCCCGGTGCTCAGGCTTGGAAATTTGGCTGCTGAGTGATGTACCCAGTAGACAAAGCTGTTGACTGAGGTGGACACCATTGGGCTGTTTCCTGAGAAGGTGATGACGCACCATGGAGATGACTATCACCCAGCGTGGTGAGTGGAGCTCCACCCTGCCGTAACTTCAGAAAGGACTTCCCGGAACAGCGGGAGATGGAGAAAGAGAGACCTGGGTCCTGCTGAACACGCAATCCCGAATCACAAAAATGCTCCTCAGCGACCTCCTGTCTGACTGGCTGCATCCCTCATCCAGACGGGCTGGTGAAACCTGTTAGACAGCACGTTCTCACTGCGCGGCTCTCCTCCTGCTCGCTTACAACTCTTCTTGAGCTTTGTTTACGTGCTGGAGTGGAGAGATTTCAATTTCATGTGCGTGGGGATGGACATGTTGGCAGGCGGCTCTCGGGGCACACTGCTCCGCTCCCAGGAGCACGCTGCATCCTTTGCCTAATTAGAGAGCATGTTCTTGGAGACAAAGATCTTGTCAGCCTGTTTACAAAGTGCTCCACAAACCATATCAGGTGGTCTAGCAGAAGTTATTACTTCACCCTCCAAGCCTTGCCTTGCATACGGCCGGGCCTTAGGTGACGGTGATATTAATAGCAGTGCAATACCACGTTTAAAGTGTCTGCTCAGCGTTTAGAGGGAGATTCAGATTAGGGACCTCAAGGAATCCCTATGACAGGGACAGCTGAGATATATACTGTTTCCCAAGAGGCAGGAGAGAGATGGGTGGCTCTCACGTTCTCCCTGTCACCACTACAAATACTTTCATCCAACCGATCTGGCTGCGACAAAGTGACACTCTTTCGGTCCCATGGGAGATCATCGTCTCGCGCCCTAAAAAATCACCACATCACTGAAAAATTGGCACCCCTCGCTACACGGCAGGTTCATTGCCAGTCAGGGAACAACTGCGTAGCTCTTGCTGCTATGTTTATGTTCAATCCTGTGGCAAGACACAGTTCCCCGGCAAAGGGAGACCATACCTGCACCTTCTCACAAGATGGGAGTCTGGGAGTGCATGGAAGGTACACTGGAACTTTTGCTTTTTTCAAATAATAAAAACGAGGCGATTTTAATTATGAGAATGAAGCCAAAGGAAAAAGAAAAAGAAAAAAAAACCCACACCACATTTTGGTGCTGTGAATTCCATGGCATCATCATGAAGATAAAAGAAGAGATGCAGAAGGAAGATAAAGAGATTAGAGTATCAGAATTATTACAAATATTGCCGGTAGCAGTGCCTGTTCCCAAGGCTGCCTGCCATTTCTCAGCGATAAGATCCAGGTTTTCAGGTTTGGGTTTTTTTCTATTTGTGCTGGAAAGCTCCTAGCTATTTTTTTGCTTTAGACTCCAAGACATTCATGCTGAAGGGTTCAGCCATTTCTACAAATGAGGTTTCAGAAAACAATAAACAAAGTTGTTTTGTCGAGAAAAGAGAAAAGCTGAGGTTGTTTAAGTTTTGCCACACTGGCCAAGAGCGTGCCCTTTGATACACCTATGAAAATCCAGACAAATTTAGCCAAATTATAAGTGTCTAAAAAACCTATGGCTTGCATATAATCAGTGAGTCTTTGCTAGAGCCTGGCAGCTCCAAGGGTGGAAGCACACTGCAAAAAGCCAGGGATTCTCATAACTAAGTAGAGGTATATATTTTCCGTGTGATTGGTAAAATGTTTGATGCTGAATGTAATGAGAGGTCCAAGCCTGTACTCTTTGACAGCCGAGATACATGATGTCAACAGCTGCTCGAGCCTTGTGAGGGTTCACGTGTGGTTCCTCGGGGTCTAATCTGGCATCTGTGGCTGAGGCAAACGTGTGCTCACTCCAATGCAGGTACTTGCAAAAACAAGTTTAAAAAAATACCAGGCATCTGATGCTACTTTTAGAAAAAAAAAAATCAGATTATCCTAAAATTATAGGAAAAGTGCAAGTAATGCAATATTTTGATTTTAGCAACAATCTCACAAATAGTATCTTCTTCATCCTGTTTGATTCTTCCATTAGCTGTGTGTAGCTAAAATATAATACAGAAAGAGAAGAACCATGGAAGAATGAAGAGATCATGAAATGTGAATTAGAAATTTGTATCCTTTGTTTCACAGCATGGGCATGTCCTTTTATCCATAAGCATGAAAAATGCTTAATAATTCATATGGTCTTGATTGAAGGGAGAACCACGGATATTCAAAGAATTCCTTTGCCTCTCACCCACAATTTTCTAGGAATACCGTCTGGTGAACCATGTCAGTCCTTAATGGAGTTCCCCCTGAACTGGGTGCCATGCTGCTAAAAGAGGTTATCCCGGGTATCATGCAGGCAAAGGAGACAAGCAGAAGGCATCAGGTTGCTGGAGCAAGGAGAGCTCATCAGCCTAGAGTTAGGATGAGGTTATGAACCTACGGGACCACGATTTCTGGAAGAGGCTCCAGCACGCTTGCCTGCTGCCCGCAATCAGTCTGTATGGGAAAACACAGCAGAAACCTTGGTAATGTTCAGGTGTACGGCAAGAACAGGATGAATACTCTGACGTCTACCGTGGCTGGTGAACTATTAACATCCTCACAGGCTGGTTCTCTTACAGGTAATTACATGGTCGTATAAAGGCCATGACTTATAAGTTGCCGTGGACTGCTAGACAACTGGTTAAAAAAAAAAGCCGTGCCATCTGCTTTTATGGTTGTATTAATCCCAAACAGTTTGACTGCAGCTCTCCTACACTGTCTTCACTCACTTTTACATTGTGATAAATCATGTCTATTACTTTTCCTATATCATGAACTTCTGTTGTAACATCATACTCCCACGGTGGTTTTGTTTCAGGAGAAACAAGATGTGCTGAGATGCCCTTGTGCCCAGACCCCAAATAACTCTTTCTAGTGAAGGGTAAGAAAACTCCGGAGCACCTGAAAGCTCTGCAGGGGGAAGTTTCTGGCTTTGTCTACCATTTTCTCCCTCTGGAGCCGGCAGGAGCAGCAAACCGAGCTCCTCAGGTCCTTCCATCGGCTACCAGTGCCTGAGTCACCCTTTCCCAGGGCCGTCTCTCTCCCACAGGGGATGCCTCTGCCTCACCCCCGGCTCAGCATCGCTGCCCGGGTGGGCTGAGTTACCTCTACCCACCATCATTTACCTTCCATATCACTTTACAAGACTTTACTGATCTGGCTTCTGTCCCCCTCCTGGCATGCATTTTCAGGCATTTTTTACGCTTGCTTAAAAACTTCAGCCCTGCAATGATGATAGTTTGAAACTTACAAGTTTATTTTCTTCCTTACACTATTGTTTGGTTAGAATTCGGTATAAAATCAGCTGACCTGAAAGGACACCGCACCAATAATGCTGTGATATAGCTGTGCTGCGAGCATCAGGCTCTTTCAGTGCCGAGCCGTACAGCTGGGCACAATGCTCACTTTGAAATCCCACACCGCACACGTGATGGCTTTCATTAAAAATATTATCTGGTGATGATGGTGCTATGGAAAGAACGCTCTCATCGGCACACTTACAGACCCGGGCTGGGGAGGGAGGAGACCAAGGCATTTTTTCCATTTTCACGACTGGTTGTAATCTAGAGGGGAATGACTGATTAGGCGGGCAGACGCTGCACTGACCGTGAGATAAAACTTGGAGTTTAGAGCCTTACAGGTGCTAGGATGTGACACACGTGAAAATGGGCACATATAAGGAGTACAGACTTAAGAACAGCTTTATACAAATGCTGTCCCCATCAGCAATTAATGACAGATATTCAAGGGACAGTTATTTCCGACGTATAACACAGTTTGTAATCCACATACAAGGAAACAAGATTTAAAGAAGCAGTTTCCAGATGCATTAATCAATTGCTACTTGAAATACTGCATGATAAAGCAAAGAATGAGAGATGCTACCCTTGGCTTACTCCTAACATGTCACTATGTTCAACGCATAACTCTCGCGAGTGAGCAAAGATCAAACTTATTGAGAAAGCAAAACCTGCAGCCAAAACTAACACAAAGATGTAACTTCCAGAGAAAACATTTAAAAATATAAAGAGAGGGATGGGAAAATAAACATGAAAATGAACATAGGGGAATTAAGCCCTTCAGACTTAGCCTGTGTATAGCTTACAAAATCAAAGTGAAGGCAAATAGAAGCGGAGTCAGATGAGAAAGTAGAAACAAAGCACATAAATGGGGAGATAGGAGAGGAAGACTGCAGCAAAGCAAAAAGTAATGGCCTCACGCAAACTTCCATTTTCTCTATTTTTAATCTGCATTGATACCAAAAGAATAAATTTAGTCTTTGCTTTGAGGTTAGAAATGAGAGCCACAAAGGGTTTCTTGGTTCCTTTCTTGGTGTGTGGCTGAGAATCACTCTGCCTTTACGGGGGTTGCTGGATGCAGAGTTTGCTCATGCCTTTACGGGGGTTGCTGGATGCAGAGTTTGCTCATGACCAGTTAGTGAAAGGGCTACGGACTGGGAGAGGGGGCATCAAGCAGAAAGTACGAGGCTGACAAGCAAACATTCTGGCTACCTTATAATTTTTTGAAGTGTACATTGTATTGCTTGCAGGCATGAAGATAAGTATCGTAAAAGAAGTGCCACTTTGAAGGAGATTTTCCAAAGGTCAGACCATGCTTTTTCAGCATGTGATGCTCCTGATTTGCCAGGAGAATGCAGGGACTTGCTACAAAGCGGAGCAGGCGCAGCAGCCTTGGGGTACCGCAGGAGACACCTCTGTGTTCACACGGATCTGTACCCGTACATAGAGTTAGATTGCAGTTTTTAAAATATTTTTTAAATATTTATCTGTAAGGGAACTTTAGAAGCTATATCAATAATGCCATGATCTCTACAGAGGGATATATGCAATTAATAAACCATGTTGAATCATATGTTACAGAAATAGTGCTTTTCTTTGGTGCCATCATACATGCCAGCTATTCTGGAGACGTCTCACTTGTTCTGTTTTCCAACATTGCCATATACTGACCTACTCGGCATCCGCGGATGCTGCTGTCAAAAGCATTTTACTCCCACCATGGCACTGGCATTTATATCTGACATATGTTCCACTCCTTCCCGTACTCCAGCACTTAAGCTCCAGATTCATTCTTTCCTTGCTCTTTAAAGAAAAAAAGGGATATATTTCTGGTGTGGCCTCATTTTTGTAAATCTTAATGGCTGCATTATTTATGCCTGAACGCTGTTAGCAAGCAGAGGCTTCATCTCCTCTCTTCTTTGCATCTTACTGGTCCTTTCCCCTTCCAGCCCGCAGCCCGTATATACTCCACTTTTGGGGATGCCACAACCCTACAGCACCAAACCAGGACAATCCTCCTCTTCTCCAAGGCTTATTCTAAAGCAAGAGGAGACAGATTTAATCCACAACTGTGTCAGCCTGAAATCTAAGTGTGTCAAAGACCAGCCTGGATTGAGAGGGCGATAAACATCAGGTTGTCTGAATTGGCAGTTTTAACTGATGTGTCGTGACTCCAAAGATCATACGATATGTTTTTGTTTTTTTTTTTT
>VYZM01016403.1:144509-184974 GCA_013398915.1 Dromas ardeola | reverse complement strand
TTTTTTTTTTTTTTATATTTCCTATTCTTTTTTCCCCTGTGACATTCTGGAGGGGGATGTTTCCTATTTTTCTTTAAATATTTGGACGTGTGAAAGTGAGCGCGTATACAACTGATTTGGAAATGGCACCACTGACGGTTTCCTCGGTCGCAATCCTGCATCGGCGCTGCTTTCCACATCACCTCCGTAAATCCAGCAGGCAATGAGGCTGCAGGCTGGAAGGGAGGGTTGCGAACTGGTGCTGTCTGGGGAGGCAGTGGTGTAGGTACGAAGCATATGGGAACTCCAGAAGGAGCCCAGGTTTGCCTCCAGGGCTGTAGAGTAAATGAGTTTAGATTGTACACGAAAATGTTAAACCTGTTCAGTCGGTTCCCTCGCCATGAGCAGGATCCCGGGGCTTTGGAACCAGAAGGACAATTGCCTCATTCATTTCCTGAGGTTAGTTTGTTGGGGAAAAAAAAAAAAAAAGGAAAAAAGAAGAAAAGACAGACTACTTGCAGCATTCACCTCGTGATTTCATCATGGGGTGCATGAACTGGGTGACTTCGATAGCTGGAAATCCAGTGGTGTTGCCAATGCAGCTGGCTACTGACTGAGCTCCAGCTGTGACCTTGATTTGATAATTTTTGTACCTAACAAAGTTTACAGAGATGGAGATTTCTTTTCAAACGTGCAGCTAAGGTCAGAAGTAAAATGAAAAAATACAGGCAGTTTAGGGAAGATGTTTAAAAGCCATTTGGCTTTCACTATAATTTAAAACCTTTGCGTCCTACACTAGTGAATCTAATAAAAAACCCATAAAATGTAATACAAAAATGCCTAGTGCTAAGAGCGAATTTGGCTCAGTTTTGCTTCTCTTTCTCTTGGGCCCAGGGAAAATACTCCAACAGAAGTCCAAAAAAGCTTCAGCATGATGGAAAGAAAATTCCTTGTCTTTCAGGTAGCAAATGCTACTTCAGCAACGGAAACGCAAGGTACCGATTATAGCAGTTTTGAGAGGCGTCATTTTGGTTTAGATTGCTTTTGCTAAACCAGAAGTCAGGAAAACTGAAAAAAAATATATTATGTTAGACCCATAAATCACCTAAATGAACCAAAGCCAAGGATAAGCTGATACGGCTTTTGCATAGTAAGAATTAAATTTCATTTATTAAAACCAAATGAAAGAGAGTTTTGCTGACATCCCTTACAAGAGCAACAGCGGGTAAAAGCCTGACCCTGAGAGACACCAGCGGATGCTGCCCGGCCGCAGCCCTTTCCCACGGGAGAAGAGTTTTGGGTCTAACCTGGCTCCCACCTTCGACAAAGTGGGACGGGGAATTGTGGCTGGCACCCAGCGCCTGGGAGAAGTCCAAAAATCAACGATTAAAGCAGAGAGAAACCACATTTCAAGGAAATAGAGCATGATTCTAGAAAATAATATGTCCTTGTATTAATTCTCGGATGAATTGTTAACTCGAGGAATTTACTGCTATGGGACATGAGTGACTCTGGTAGGACTCCGTTAAAATTAACTAGTGAAGTGGGTACCGGAGCCATATAGTCACTACAGGTCACATTTATTTAAAAATTATATACACCTGCGGGCTTATGACATAACATAAAGCGTTAATTAATGAAGAGTAAATCTAGAGGGAATGTACTTTGTAGGTGCCTAGTATTTGGCTTCTGGGGCTCGCTGATTGCTGGAACCGCTGCCAGGTGCTGCACAAAGAGCCTCCTGCTTTCATTTGGCAGATTTTATTCACCTGTATGAGTTCTTCTAATACAACCCAATGTGCATGCAAGGCTTCTAACGAGGTGTGTGATGAGAGTTACAGAATCAATTGCAGAATCATAGAATCCCAGGTTGGAAGGGACCTCAAGGACCATCTGGTCCAACCTTAAAGGAGGGAAGGTGTAAGGCGTGAGGAAGACGAGGGACTGAGAAAGAAGCTGCTAGGTATAACCTGGTGGAGGGAGAAGAACCTTCCACAGCCGACTGAGTTACGAGTAGAGATTGTGGAAAGGGGTTTCTCTGCCCTTAAGGTGGCTTTGTTCCCACCCCACCATATCATCTCTTGAAGCCAGGTGTCTCGGCTCATTATCTGTTCCCCATGCCGCTCTTCCTAGGAGGACAGATGTCACTTAGCGTGCCATCGAGTGGGTTACATTTCGCCTGCCTTCCTTTCATTTATTTATTTTCCACTGTTGTTGCACAACAAACATTTCCTCATGGCTCTGACACCAGTGTGAGCTGCCTGGGGATGGGCGACTTTGCGCTCCGGCTTGTGGGAGGAGGCAGGAACTCCGGTTTAAAAAGAAAAAAAAATAAGAAGAAAGTGGGCTGACTTTTCAGGACTACAAATCATAGAATGTCAGGTTGGAAGGGACCTCAAGGACCACGTGGTCAAACCTTAAAGGAAGGAAGGTGTAAGGTGTGAGGAAGACGAGGGATTGAGAAAGATGCTGCTATGTATGACCTGGTAAAGGGGGAAGAACCTTCCATGGCTGACTGGGTTAGGAGCAGAGGTTGTGGCAAGGGATTTCTCTGCCCGTAAAGTGGCTTTGTTCCCATCCCAGCGCATCGTCTCTTGAAGGGGATGCTTTTCTAGGGGTCTCAGCTTGTTATCTGTTCCCCACACTGCTCTTCCCAGGAGGACAGATGTCACTTAGCCTGCCATCGAGTGGGTTACAGTTCGCCTGCCTTCCTTTCATTTCTTTATTTTCCACTCTCGTTGCACAACAAACATTTCCTCATGGCTCTGACATCAGTGTGAGCTGCCTGGGGATGGGCGACTTTGCGCCCCGGGTTGTAGAGGAGGCAGGAACTCTGGTTTAAAAAGAAAAGCTTAAAAACTAAGAAAAAAAGAAAGTGGGCTGACTTTTTAGGACTACAAATCATAGAATGTCAGGTTGGAAGGGACCTCAAGGACCATCTGGTCCAATCTTAAAGGAAGGAAGGTGTGAGGAAGACGAGGGATTGAGAAAGATGCTGCTATGTATGACCTGGTAAAGGGGGAAGAACCTTCCATGGCTGACTGGGTTAGGAGCAGAGGTTGTGGCAAGGGATTTCTCTGCCCGTAAAGTGGCTTTGTTCCCATCCCAGCGCATCGTCTCTTGAAGGGGATGCTTTTCTAGGGGTCTCAGCTTGTTATCTGTTCCCCACACTGCTCTTCCCAGGAGGACAGATGTCACTTAGCCTGCCATCGAGTGGGTTACAGTTCGCCTGCCTTCCTTTCATTTCTTTATTTTCCACTCTCGTTGCACAACAAACATTTCCTCATGGCTCTGACATCAGTGTGAGCTGCCTGGGGATGGGCGACTTTGCGCCCCGGGTTGTAGAGGAGGCAGGAACTCTGGTTTAAAAAGAAAAGCTTAAAAACTAAGAAAAAAAGAAAGTGGGCTGACTTTTTAGGACTACAAATCATAGAATGTCAGGTTGGAAGGGACCTCAAGGACCATCTGGTCCAACCTTAAAGGAAGGAAGGTGTGAGGAAAACGAGGGATTGAGAAAGATGCTGCTATGTATGACCTGGTAAAGGGGGAAGAACCTTCCATGGCTGACTGGGTTAGGAGCAGAGGTTGTGGCAAGGGATTTCTCTGCCCGTAAAGTGGCTTTGTTCCCATCCCAGCGCATCGTCTCTTGAAGGGGATGCTTTTCTAGGGGTCTCAGCTTGTTATCTGTTCCCCACACTGCTCTTCCCAGGAGGACAGATGTCACTTAGCCTGCCATCGAGTGGGTTACAGTTCGCCTGCCTTCCTTTCATTTCTTTATTTTCCACTCTCGTTGCACAACAAACATTTCCTCATGGCTCTGACATCAGTGTGAGCTGCCTGGGGATGGGCGACTTTGCGCCCCGGGTTGTAGAGGAGGCAGGAACTCTGGTTTAAAAAGAAAAGCTTAAAAACTAAGAAAAAAAGAAAGTGGGCTGACTTTTTAGGACTACAAATCATAGAATGTCAGGTTGGAAGGGACCTCAAGGACCATCTGGTCCAATCTTAAAGGAAGGAAGGTGTGAGGAAGACCAGGGATTGAGAACGATGCTGCTGTGTATGACCTGGTAAAGGGGGAAGAACCTTCCATGGCTGACTGGGTTAGGAGCAGAGGTTGTGGCAAGGGATTTCTCTGCCCGTAAAGTGGCTTTGTTCCCATCCCAGCGCATCGTCTCTTGAAGGGGATGCTTTTCTAGGGGTCTCAGCTTGTTATCTGTTCCCCACACTGCTCTTCCCAGGAGGACAGATGTCACTTAGCCTGCCATCGAGTGGGTTACAGTTCGCCTGCCTTCCTTTCATTTCTTTATTTTCCACTCTCGTTGCACAACAAACATTTCCTCATGGCTCTGACATCAGTGTGAGCTGCCTGGGGATGGGCGACTTTGCGCCCCGGGTTGTAGAGGAGGCAGGAACTCTGGTTTAAAAAGAAAAGCTTAAAAACTAAGAAAAAAAGAAAGTGGGCTGACTTTTTAGGACTACAAATCATAGAATGTCAGGTTGGAAGGGACCTCAAGGACCATCTGGTCCAATCTTAAAGGAAGGAAGGTGTGAGGAAGACCAGGGATTGAGAACGATGCTGCTGTGTATGACCTGGTAAAGGGGGAAGAACCTTCCATGGCTGACTGGGTTAGGAGCAGAGGTTGTGGNCCCCCCGGCCCCGGCTCCCTTCAGTCCCCCCCGGCCCCGGCTCCCCTCATCGCCCCCCGGCCCCGGCTCCCCTCAGCCCCAGGCAGTTCCGCGGCAGGAGCGAGCGGGGCGGGCTGTGGGGGGAGAACGGAGGAACTCCGGTTTTATTTGTAATTTACACAATAGAAGCGGGCAGAAAACGCCCCGACCCAAGTCCCGGAGGCCGGTTTCCGCAGAGGGGTCCGAGCTCGGCCCTGGGGCGGCCGTCGGGCTTGCGGCTGGGCGCTAACCCGCCTCCGCCCGAGCATCCCTCTGCCCGCCGGCAGGAGCTGAAATGAGTCGAGTCCTGCCCGAAAACGCTCAGATCGGGGTAAAGAAATGCTTCCCGTGCGCTTGGGCAAGTTTATTCAGATGCTGTAATTCAGTGTCGGGATTTGGGTGAAGGTGGGTGATGAGGAGTCATTTGTATCTCGGCCGTCGAGGCTGCATCTTAACGGGGTGTTTTGTGTAGGGACTGGTCGGATTTGCGGGGTGTGCTGGTACCTGCGGTACAGCTGTCGGCCACCGACCCTCCCTCGGGGGGGAAAGCGAAATCAGATCCCCAGCGGCTTTCAGGGGAAGGTATGGTCAGTAGCAAATGCAGTTTTAAAAGCCTCCCAAATTGAAAAGGAGACACTTTCATAGGATCAGCGGGGGTCTCTACCCAAATGGCCTTTTATCTTCCCTAAACTGGCTTCATTCTCTCACCTCTGAAACATCATTGTGTTGGCCGGCCTCCTAGGGCTGCGTTTTGTCCGGGAAAACACTGAGCTGTCTCTTGTCCTTGATGCTAAGAAGACGGGGATTTAAATGACTTCACTTAACAAGGTAGATTATTGATGTGCTGAATTCAAGGAAGTCACTTTTTTTCCTGTGCCGTGCATACGCATGTATGTTTTTCCCCTCAAAAGATATGAGCATAATCCTGTAAATGGTGCAGTCTCTGGTTAATGCAAATTAAGTTGGTATAATTGTATTGCTAAATCTGTTTTTGGTGTTAAAAAAAAAAACAACTAATACAATCATCTCAACATGTATTGTCTTTAAAAAAAGATAGTCATAAAAATATACATGGTTACCTTGCTGTGAAACACTAGCTAACCGTTGGATGAGCCAGGTTTTCTTTCCAAGAATTGTACTGATGATATGGCCTCGGGAGCAATCGGAATGCCGGTGCACAAGGATGCAAATAACATTAAAACTGTGTTTACTATTAGTTGGATATTTAAGGCCCCAAAGTAGTTTAATGCGGTGCAACTGGCAGTTAAACTCTGAAAACCCTTTTCATACTGAGCTCTATTTTTATATGCTTAATATTTTGGCTGCCTTAACTCCCATCAAGCTAATGCGCAGCCTGTCCTTTGCACTCCCCTGTAACATTATTACAGCTGTTTAAGATTAAAAACTGGTGGGAACAAACCTCCCCTGATTTTCGAAGCTTCTTTGCTGACCTCCTACAGTAGAACAAAAAAAATGTTATGACATGTGTCACTGCAGCCCGTCCTTCTCACTCGATTTTAGGACAGAATTTTCCTGAGCTTGCTCAGGCGGGGCAGGGTGTAGCTGGAGCAGAATTACCCTTTTCTCTGCTTGTGCGGGGCTGCTGCCGAGCGGCCGTGGGCCGGCGGGCACCCGGTGCTGGGCGGTGGGTTGCCTGTGCTGCAGGACCATGGGCACAGCGGGGGTGCTCGGGGCGTTGCAGGCAGGTGCTCACCGTGGCGAGGCTGTGCCCAGATCAAAAGGAGGGGTGGAGGATTTCGGAAGAAGATCGACGCGCTTTTGGGCTTTAATTCGACATAAATCTAAGGGTGTTGTCCTGCGTTTAGAGGGCGATGTGGAGGCAGGCCCCAAATCAGGACCTAGTGAGAGGAAGTTGCGGTCACGAGAGGAAGGTTTAATACCCAACCATTTGAGAACTGTGGTTTTACTTAAGTTTCATCAATTATGGAGGAGGAAGTGGCAGGATTTTACGCTTCCCTTGTGCTCTCCCTTCGTGCTTTGGTCCCTGCCAGTTGTGTCTCCCACGTCTGCACATCCTGGTAACAGGCAGGAGGTGGTGTCACCAGCCGCTGGAGTGGGACGCCACTGTGGGAGAGCGCTTTGGAGGAAGGGTAGGTCTGAGCCGGAGGTGGGGAGGAAGCATCCAATGAGTGAAGGAGCAGGTGGAAATGCTTAAATAGAGTGAAGGTGAGAGATTGGTTTGGGTGTGTTTGAGTCTGGAAAAGAGGAAATCGTAGACGGAGCCTCCATAAAGGCAGGAAGGGAGGATGAGGTGGAGCCTCCAGAGCGGACAGTAGAGGAGCAGTGGAAGAGGTAAGAGGAGAACCATGACATTTCTGAGCCTTAAATGTCTGTGTAACGAATATGAAAGTTTTGAGATAGAAAATAGGTGGAAAATTCAATTTCTGCTGGAGCAGCCATCAGTGCTATAAATGAGGTCTGTCTCCTCTGTGCAGTACCAACATCCTGCAATACGTTCTTCTTCTACCAGTATTTCACGTAATTAGTCCAGCAGCAATAAGGACCTAGTGTTTTAGTCAAATCGCATTATTTTGCATTGTTGAGAGGAATGAGGTGCATGTACATCTGCATTGTAATAAAGGCTGAAGCTACAGGAAGAGAGATTTCTGATGCCAGCATGAGTATGACAGTTGTTTTTGGCACTCGCACCACAGCTTTCTATTTATAGACACTCGCATGAGTGCATCAGTGCACTATCTGACTATTACCTTTAAATAATGCTTTGTTTTCTCGCCTGTGTAAGTGCTCCTTTTCCATATATAAATTTATTCCTTGAACGATACTGCATGGAGCAGCTGAGGATAATGTATCCTAGGTGACAACCGGTAAGATGCATCATTCACTGGATGTTATCAAACAGCAGTTTAACAGTTCCATACTTAAGTTTCAAATTAAAATGTACACATTTGTATCGTACAAGGTATTCACTTAATGAGAACACATGTTGTGGGCTGCAGTGCAGAAGGATGTGTGGGTCCCTGCGTATCTGTGCATTACCTTCCTGGGTGTTATTCCTCCAGGAGGGGTTAAATATAGAAAGTTCATCGGTTGTCTGACTTCCTCTATTGCACCAATTAATTAATGTTCCCACTCTGTTTGGCAGTTCTGCCAAGCCCACAGTTAATGACTGTATGTATGTATGTATGTATGTATGTATGTAATGACTGATTGCTGTATCTTAATAACGCATGTGTTTCCTTTACGCGTCGGGGTGTGGGGTGGTGTGTGCGTGTGCATGCTGGCATCTTTTTTTTTTATTTTGTCCTGAGCAATTCTTCCCAAAGTTCATCAATGCTTCTTCAAAATAAACCGGGAACAGCTGCACCGCGATCTCTTACTGTTCCCTCTCCTTCCCGCGGGACGGTGGGTGCCACGCTGTGACAGCAGCGGGGATGCTGCCCCTGCAGCAGGCGGCAGGGACTGTACCCACAGCCACCTGTAACTGTTACCTTGGGTTTTTGTTAGCTAGAGCACGTGTTGACAGTGTCCATATTGTTACTGGGAGCAGCTTTTGGCAGCAGGCTGCATCCTTGGAAGACGACGTGCAATCACATCTCTGCTTGCCAGTCTGAGCAGCCGTATTGCATGTCATTACTTGGTAGACTTCATCTTAAACAGCCGAATGTCATAATTCACAGAGGGCTGGAGCTTGGTGAATGAGCAGCTCGCGTGACAGTCCTGTAATATATTCTCCTGGGCAGAGCTGACACTCAGCAGTAATTAAAAGCTAAGCGCCCCTTTATACTAAAATTTTAACTAAATTGGTGGTTGTGGCATCACCTGGTTTGCTGGTGGAGTTTCACCACCTTTGTTACCTGGCTTGTCTGATCCTGGTTTGTCTGACGTTGTTGAAATTACAGAGTAGGTTGCTGGTTGAAACAACTGAAATTCTTTGGTTGGGAGGTGAGGGCAGGAAAAGAATAAATCACAACTTTTGTGAGCATTTTGTTTGCTTTTGGCAAGGTTTAACTCTCTAAATCTGCATGGGGCGTCCAAGGTGAGGACTATTTTCTGACAGCGTGGGGCAAGGTAACATCTCCGCCTCCAAAATGGGGCTATAATACTTGCAGTGAAAGTTGAAAGGATTAAGCGATGCTTTGAAGATGAAAAGCATTAAGTGCATCTATGACTTCCAAAATGCACGTTGATGTTTCTAGCCAGATAGTAACAAAAGTTATAGGCCCAGAGGGCCTTGAATATTTTTGAAGGCAGCTCTGCCATCTTAATCCTTTACGCTTACTCGTGAAAGAAGCACAGCCCCTTCTTATTGTCTCTTATCGATCTTGGAAGTTGGAAGAAAAAAGGTGCATTTTGAGTCTGAAAACAGCAGTTTGCTGGTCATTTTTTTCCTGTGTGGGTTGTTTTTTTTTTTATACTAATACTTGCTTAGTTCACGTAGTGATGTGTAAAATAATAAACAGCATAGTACAAGCTTCTCCAGGTTGATTGGCAAGCATACTACTTATCTGTTTTACTGATAACGTGTCTGGCCATATGTTTTTCAAGGAGAACAGATTGTGTGCAGACCAGAATGACGTGGAGATGGGTAGATGTCCCTGGGTTTATACGAGGAGGATGCTCTGACACCGTTGTTCAGAAAAATCCACGTTCTTTGAAGATTTCTGGGTGATGGCAACGAGTTGCAGGCACCAGAACTGTCCATTTATTTAATCTCTTTGAAAATGAACACTGACAGAATACGTTGTTATTGCTTTTTTCCTAATGGGATGGTCTTCTGGCTAACGACAGTGGATTTATGACTTGGAAGAGATAAATCCCATTTTGAGTAGTACTGCAGACCAGTTCAGATATCAGAACTGTAATTCGCCACCTCTGAAATTGGGGGTTTCACACATTTCCCCACTTTCTATGGCTATTTACAAATAAATCTGTCCGTGACTGCAGCAAGTGATGTAGACAAGTCCTCCAGCGCTGGGCCTGAAACCTGGACCTCTGTGGACCCTCAACCAAATGACAGCACAGAAAGCTGCTTCCCTTTTTCTTTTTTTCCTTTCTGAAATACAATAGAAAAATGTAAGTAAGGAAGGCTGGTAAATGTTTGGAAAAAAATGTTTTTTTTTTTTTAAATTATTATTTGGCAGTAGTGCGCGCTTTAGTAATAATTACAGAGTAGAAACCAGTGGAGTAAAACCTCATCTGTTTTACATGATTATGTCTTGGTTTGAATCCAGCGACAGCAGCCTTTTTCAAGCCTCTCTGAAAGCCCAAGACTGCTGCAGTTTTTCATCCTGTTCCACACGGATTCTTTTTTTTTCCCGGCATGAAACATTTCAAAAAGATAGAGAGAGGTCCTGGTGGAAGGGCGGTGAAAATGGCTGTGCGTAGGAGACCGAATCTGAATTTTTAATTAGGCTTTGAGTTCTTTCTTCAAAGTGTCGGGACATCGTTAGTGATGTAAGTCTTGTTGCATTAGTGAAGACTGACATTTCACTTCAGACAGGGAGAATGCAGCTGTCCTGTGCAGATAAAAGTTGCTGAGTGTGGTGCAGCAAGGTGGGTTGCTAGATAATTAGCTGTCCCCTGCGCTGCGGCGACGGAGGACCCTGCCAGTCGTGGTGGGGACCGGAGGGGTTGTTAGCAGCAAGAAATCCACGTACAGCATAAAGCGACTGGGAATCTCTGAGCTGCGGCAGGGCTGATAGCACGTATGTTAAGAAGGCGCAAAAGTAAATACAGCGTGTGTTAGCCCACTTCTTTTCTCAGCTTAATTCAGCAGAGGAAGGACGGTTAGTGCCTGGGGATCTGAATTCAGCAGAGAAGCTGCTCTGCTACTGGTAGCTTGGCCAGACACCGGTGAGAAAAAATGTAATGCTTATTATCAAATAAAATCAAGTGCTTCTCCTTCTTTCAGACAGAAAGGCAAGATGTGTTTGAGAATGGAAGGAAATGGGAAACATTAAAAGATACTTTTGCTTTGTGTGTTTACCAGTTACTGTTTTATGTCTGTGGACAAAAGGAAGTGTTAACACATTCTTTTTTGTTTAACAGTTAGTGTTTTCTGTTCGTCAATTATTGGTGAAAAATTGGCAAAGAAATCATAGCATCACAGAATGGTTTGGGTTGGAAGGGACCTTAAAGACCATCTAGTTCCACCCTCCTGCCCTGGGCAGGGACACCTCCCACTAGACCAGGTTGCTCAAAGGCCCATCGAATCCCCAAATAGTTGGAGCCTCGTCATGTGTGGAAGCACCCAGCTATAAGGAATTATCCCCAATTTCTGTATGTCCTTTGTCAGGATGCTGCGTAGTTTGAACTGCGCAGGGCTGGGATATGGGGCTACCTGAGTGCGAGCCTGGCTCTCCATGAAGCCTGTTAATGGCAACGTTTCACAGGTCAGAGCTTGGGGGGGGCTTTGCTGGGGACTTCAGTGAGGGCTGGATAATGTCCCAGGATTGATATATTTGTATGTAATTGAGCAGGAAGATATTAACTTCTTTTTTTTCCTGTATGTGGATACTGTAGCTTAAAAATCGAAATTTAAGTAACTTATTCGATGCATCAGCCTTTGTTTTGTCTGTCAAAAATTCCGCTGAGGTTTTGACTAATGGCTACACTACCTCTTCTCGTACTGTAAGCTTAATGCAGAATAAAGTATAAAATTATAAAGTACAGAGGGGCTGCATTCTGCAGTCATTGCTTTCATTTAGTTTATCGTTGTTCATTAACGTTGCGTGTTAATGAAATCTGAAAGGTTATCCTTGTGCCGTGGAAAACGGAGCTTAATAACATTGATACTTAACCCGGTGTCTGTTGTGGAAGCATGTCTTTTCTAATATCAAATGGAATGCATGCTAAGTCATTGCTTCAGTCTTGCATTATGTGTGTTCTCCCTGGTACAGATTTCCGTATGATTCTGTATGTCTAATTTAGCAGAGAAAAGCTGAATTGACTTTTGAAATAATCACGGTGGCGTAAGTCAATAATACTCATTTCCGATGCCATGAAAAGTTTTAATGGAGTCATTTTTATCAACTGCCTGGAAGGTCTCTGTAGAGTCTCCCAAGTGATTTTGCAAAAGTATATTTGCACAATTACAATCATTAGTAAAAACAAACTATTACATCTCCCTTTACCAGCTTCTCAGCCAGAAGCAGCTGATAAAACCAGCTTTTTCGCTAGTGCTGTTTCCCTTTGAGCACATGGAATTGCTCAGCTTTGTCTCTGAGATTTAAAGCTGCAACCATTCTACTAGTAGAGCAGAAAAGCCGTAGCAGCTTTTTGAGAAAAGCTGTAATTTTACTTTTGGCATTTCTGCGGAGCTCTCTAGCCAGTGCTTTCTTTCCGGTTTTGGCCATCTTTTGCACATACTCCTGCGATGCAATAGGAATTTTCAGCTATACTTAAGATCGTCACAGGTGGGAATGAGGCCAGGGAAAAAGGCTTTAAAATAGACACATCTGGAAGTTGCCATAAAGGTTTCTAGAAGCTGGAATGCTTTAAACAGAATTTCTTGTGCGTTTGTCCTGGTAGGGTTATGAGAGTATTTTTGTGCCATTTTTTTTGTGGATTTCAGACCAGGTTGTGTCCGAAGGTGAGTTCAGTTGACGATGATGATATGATGGTACCACACCAAAGGGCTGGGGTGCTCCCACGACCTCCCCGTCTCTGGTTCAGTCCCTGCTTCTGTCACTTTCACCAAAGGAAGTATTAGAAATATTTCCTCTTGGGCCACATTTTTGCCTCAGAAGTAATATCGGAGAAAGCCTGGGGAGGGGTGGGGATGAGGCAGAAGGGAGAAGGGACAAGCTCCCAGAAACAAGTACAGTGGGAGCCTGTTTGCCTGGAGCGAGTCCAGGCTCTGAGCCAAGGCTGGAAAGGGGTCACCAGTGCTTGGGAAGATCCCAGGGAGAGCCAGGAGGGCTCTTTGCCTTTTATTTTTTGGAAAATAAAGAAACCCCAAGTTGCGTCTGTCAGGAGTGTGAGATTTTACCATAGCAAACTTTCCTTTTGTGTGAGGGTAGCATTTGATACTAAAATGACTGGCAAGTTAGTGAAATATCTTGGCTTTAACCAAATAAGCAGTGGTCTTCACCAGTTCTTTCCCAGAAGCCGTGTTAGCACAAGGAATATCAGCTGTGTGATCCCTGCACGCTTGTGATCGTTTCCTCTCCTTCCCCCTTACCGCGTGGTGGCAGCTGGGTGTGAAAACCAGTCAAATAGTGCTACAGCCGCAAGGGGAGGTGTTCAGCAGCATCCAAACGATGGCATGGCCCGCAGTGACGGCAGAGCTGCTCCTGGCCAAGGACCATTCCATGCCTGCAGCGTATCAGGTCGTGTCCTGCAGCATGGGACGGTTCAGCTGCTGATGCCTCATCCCAAACCTGGCTGCTGCCTTGGGAACAGGAGAAAGCCCAAGTCCTCGGCAGAGGCCGGTTGTATTTGACTTGCGCTAGTACTGTTTTGCTTTGAAACAGCAAGGAAGAGAAAATCCAGTGTGTGATGCTTTTCAGGGTGAAGTAGATGGTGAGATGTGGGCGTTGGGTGAGGAGCGCTTTTTGGGAATACTCTACAACAGCTGCCTTGGTATGGCTACGGAGGCGTGCGCTTTGTGGGAGCAAAATTAAGTTTGCCTGAAGTGTTTTCTTTCAGTGGTAGCCCATCCATTGCAAATCAACACATGGGCAAATGCTGGTGGAAGATTGGTACAGAATGATGTCGTTTTCAGGATATTTTTGTTGTTTTGTTCATGGTCAGTGAACTAGCCCATTATTTTCCCTTGTCTTTTTCTGAATCAGAAGTCATACGGGGTTTCCGACTTTTGATTTTGGAGACCTAAACACCATTGGAGGAAAAGAAAGAAGCAGGATCTCTCATTGTTGCAAGGAGTGTAAAATGGAGGAGGAAAGGCCACTTCGACTCGGTGGATCCTAAATTGCAGTTCGGTATTTTGTTAGCGGCGGAGGCTGGAGCGGGCGCGTGTCGGCAGGTTCAGCTCCCAGTTGACAGCAGCTGGCGCGGTCAAGCCCTCATGGGCTGGTGTATTCGAGAGAGGCCAAACCAGCATTTTAGAGACAGAATATTTGCGTGGTATGAAAGGCATACGAAGGGTAAAACAAACGGATATTTGATTTGAGGATAATACATTTAACAATTGGAACAATGAAAGGATATTTAGTTTAAATATGCTACAACTGTGGTCTAGGTAGTTAGACTTCCTTGGGCGTGTTGTTTCCCCTAAGAATTGTGTGTAATGTGACTTTCTTAGTTGTCTTTCACATACTTTGCCAGTGGCTATCCAGGACTTGTGTGGGATTTGTTCCCTTGGTCTGGTTTGGTGGAGTTCGGCTACAGAAAACATTTTGCAGGGAAAACTGTACTTTCTGGTGCAGGCAGGAAGACGGGAATAAGCACTGAGGATGGCTCGTTTGTCACATTATCCAGCAGTGGTCAGGCGTCTGTTTTTAAACTGGAAATTTCAAAGTCTTTGATCTGTTTGATTAAAATTAGAAAATGTTATTCCTGGATACACAGTCTCTCTTGTCTTGCTTGGAGGAGGTAATGATTTTTTTTTTTTTTTAAGAAGTAGTTAATATTCAAATACATTGCAGGAGGAGGGCGAAAACTGCAAACTTTTCAAACTTTTTTAGCTTCAGATTAGCTTCACCAGTGTCAAGTTCTCAAATACAAAGCTAGCGTCACTTGAGTAGCCTACTTTCTCTTGTGAGTTACTGCTCACTAGAGTGATTTGGGAAAAAATTAAATCTATTTTTCTTTCTCCTGTTTCATTTTTGACTCGAAACTATAATTTTAAATTATAATTTTCTGGCTCTTCCTTTTGAATTCTGTTGCTGTTGTATTTTACGTGGCCCTAGATGATTTTGGTAGCTGCTCGGAGGGATGTGCTTGATGGTCTTGAAGTTGTTAAAAATTAGCTGAAGATGCAGCCGTTCTTGGCAGAGGTACCCGTGCTGTGCAGAGCTCGCTGCAGGACCATGGGCTTGTATTCCAAAAGTTGTATTTGTTTTTTAACACTTTAGATATTGACATACCGATGATACTGTATTTCCATTAAAACTACTGGATGAAAAGCCAAAATTAAAATAACCCCAACATAAACATAATAGCAGATAACTAGCTTAATAGAAATGAGTAGTTGTTTATTTCTGTTTGGTAAAAAATTGAATCTAATGAATTTTAAAGTACTGATTCACCATGATGTCACGTAAATGTGATTTAACCTCCCCCTTCATATTTATGTATTTATTCAGTAAGTTGTTGACTGTAAGTCTAGAAATACATTTGAAAAAATATGTTCTGGTAATTGCAGCCTCAGACTTTCAAATGCTGCTTTTTCATATGTGTCCGTGAATAGAAAGTCAGCTTCTAAAAATAAATGAAACCCAACATACATCGCCATGGTTTTCAGTGTTTGAAATAGAGGATTTCTCTTCGAGGAGCAGAGGTGCAGCAGCTATTTTGAGAGGGGAAGACGACTTGGAGTCAGGATGAAATGAATGCAGACCTGCTATGTGAAGGCTCGTTTGAAAAGCAAGACCTGCTGAGTGTGCTCTCTGCGTTGAGTATGTCATCTGGATGATTTATTACAGCCTGAAAATTCATGCTAAAGGGGAAGAGAAAAAATAAGTGGCTAGGAAGGGATAATACAGTCATTAAAAATGTTAGTAGGGAAGTGCATTTTTTGGGGATTCTTTAGAAATGCAATGAAAGCTATTGTCCGCTCTGAACCAAGTTAGAAGAAGAGAGGCGTTGCCAGATGAGCATATAGTGTAGGTCAGTCTAATTCCAGGCTCTTGCCTGTTTTTTATTAATCCACATCTTGGTGCAGCTTTGATACAGAAAAATATTATTGTGTGTTCAAGGCCTTTGCCCCCAAACCTTGACCCATCGGGAAGTGTAGGGCGTTCCCATGAAGTTGTACTGCAGACCGAAGGTGCAGCAGAGCTGGGTTTCTGCTGCCTTCCAGCATCGCTCTGCCACTTCCTGAGCTCTTGTTTGCTTGTTTTTGTTGTTCCCTGTCTCCTTGCTTTCCAGAACCACCAGTGCACTGGAAGCAATTTCCCTGCCCCTCGGCATCGGATGAGCGCGGAGCCTTCCTCTGCGTGATGTGCGTGGGACTGAGGTGGTCGGTTCCCAGCTCCGGCATGGCAGAGGGACGCACCTCTCCGGTCAGCACAAGAAATAACACGATTGTAACAGATTCCCTGAAATTTTGCACTTGATGAAAGATATCCCTGAGGGACTGGCAGGGAGCTGGAAGGACGCCTAGTGCTGTGAATATGTAGACCTGAAGGTCTGCAGAGCACCGTCTGCATGACAAAACCCAGCAGTTCTGGAACCATCCGCTCTCGCTCTGTGTCCACAACCAGGAGCTGGACTGGGTTTCTGCCACTGCTGCTAGGAGACAACATTTCCTTTGAATACCAAAAACAGACTCACGGCCTTTTTGGGATTCTTGCTTTTGAAATAAGGTTAGAGGCAATGTTAGCCTCGAGCCCCAGGTCCGACTGCCTGCGTGTCCAAAAATATATTTAAAATATTAAAACCTTGCTATAGCAAGTCTGTGGTGAGCTGCAGATCCTGCGAAGGCCGGTATGCGAAGCTGGCCTACAGCCATACCCATGCTGGTGAAGATTGTCAACTTGTGGCCTTGCTTTGATGGAGAAAGAAAAAAGGCAGATATTTTTTTTTTTTGCCTTTCGGTGGACAGAAAATAACTTGCTTTCCCACAGGGCTGGCAGGAATTTATGTCTACCTGACTTAGTTATTCAAAATCTTGGGATATGCTGAGCCCCTGTGGGCAAAGGAAGGGAAGGAAAAAGATGCAGAAAAGGGCTATAACAGAGAGAGTGGGTAGAGTGGCTGTTCACTGCTTTGGTTTTGATGAGAGCTGGAGCAAATGCTCAGGAATGGCAGCTCACCAGTTCATCTGGATGCCGCGATGAAAGAGCAGGATCCGATCAAATTTTATTTTATTTTATTTTTTTTTAAACTTTCCTGTTGCCAGCCCGCCAGAGTGGAGATGCTGCTGTCCTCCAAGCATCATGTTTGGTGCAGGTACACTGTCAGAGCTTGAATCGTCCTTTCCGTTTTATCCCTGAACGGTGCTGGCTGCAGAGTGGTCATGCTCTGAGGTGCCTGTGTGTCACCAAATAAAGAAATGAAAGCCTTAAACCACACAAAGTACACCTTCATCTGTCATTGAGGTTACCAGATCTATTTGAGTATTGCTGCAGAGGAGTTGTGAAGTAATCCCAGCTACTCATTTTAAACCCCAGTTTTCTAGTAATAGACTTAAAAATCTTATTGTGTAGTTGAGTTAGCGACTGAGTCTTCACTTTATAATCTCTTTATAAAAATGTATGCACATTAACAGGACGTATTTAATAGACACACTGCCTAGATGAAAGGGGGCTTTGTGGAAGGAGGCTTTTGTGTGTTTCTGGATCTCTCAGCAATTCCTGCGGAGCTTCCCAAGTCTGGCTGACACCGAGCGGCAGAGGAAAAGACCTTCTCGCTTTCAGCTTGAATGGAGAATAATGGGGAGCGAGATGGGAGTGGGGGAGGGACCCCCGCTCCCCGACGCGGGGGCCATTGGTACGGGCACTCACCAGCCGAGCATTTAACACGTTTAGTTCTTCCTGCCCCCAGCTGGGGCTTTGCATTTGCAATGAGCTTTCTGCTACCCTGGCAGTACAAGTGGGTCTGTGGCAACAATAGCGGCTCCCCAGCCCGGTGAAATTGAGACAACTTTTCTCAGCCCAGGTAGTCCCTTTAATTCTGGTTTGGTCCACGGATCAGATTTGTCTGTAGTGGCCACTTAGCAGAATGGCATTTGATTTACTTTTATTTTTTTTTTTAAATTGAGATCTGATGCAATCTTTCATCTTTCATTTAATCCCTCAGCTGGATTTTGGTGTGGTTTTTTTTTCTGTCTGTGGTGCACCACAGATTCTTGGCGAGAAAAGTTTTCTTTCTCAAAAAGTAAGTCTGGAAGGTCAGGGATATGTTCAGTTTGACCTGGCAAATGTCTTCATGACAACAAGAATCTAGTGGACATCTAATTAAGTTTCCACTAGCAAAACGAACTAAACTTCAACAAAAAAAATCCTGAAGTTCTCTGACAAAGACATTTCCTTTTGCTGTTGCTGCTAATTCGCGTGCTCTGGGGGGTTACAAGCAGAGAAAGCCTCACTTTAGTCCCACTGCAAGGACCCCCGAAAATGTATTCCAGTTTGAAACCATCTGAGTAAAGATTCACAGAGAAGATTATTTAAAAAAAAAGGGGGGGGGGGGAGGAACCAAGCGCTACACACTTTTAATTAGGATAATAAAGCTGGACAGATGTGATTGGTTTCTAATTTGGTCAGATAGTCTGTCCCCAGTGGAAGGGAGCTAGGTGTGCTCTGTGTATTGAGTTACTTCGTGCTGGTTGCTGTGCGAGTGCTGCTCACGTATTTCCAACAAAACAGCCAGGTGAGGAAGAGCCGAGGGCTGCTGGTGTTTGGGTGCCTCCAGACAGATGTGTGTTGACAGCAGTAACTCCTGCGGTGTCCCTCACCCCTGCTTCTTGCCTTGGACCCCAGCCGCCTGTCTTCATCCGATTCCTCTTATTTGCCAATGGTGGCTGTGGTCGCAGCTGGAGGCTCTGTCTTGTCAAGAAAGAGCAAAAGTAGGTCTGTGTCTGGCGTGACCTGTGTCTGCAGGTTCCCCCAAAGGGTAAAGCAGTTGGTTGTGCGGTGGCTGAGAGCGAAAGCTGAGGACTGGGTTACACCCAGGCACCTTCAAAGAGGTACGAAGGTATTAAATTGGAATGTGTTGCAAGAGGAACATGCGTGGCCAAAGTTAAAGTGAATCAGGGGTGAAAAGCAGTGGGCTGGGCTCTCTCTGTGTTCCTGTAAGACTTCAAAGCACTTCTTGTCTCAGGATAAACCGAGATATTATGCATTGATACCATTATTCTGATTGAGAATTTCATCTTAAGAATTGAAAAAAGCTCTTTTGAGACAAATCATTCAGCACCTTTTTGTCAGCAGCCCCAGCGTGAGCACGTAGCATTTCTCTGTGTGAAACCAAATGAACAACCAACCTGTTAATTTTTGAAGGAAGGCGTAATCCCTTTCCAGGTGTGTTTGTATATGGATGCATTCCAGGTACTGTGCACTTTCCTCAAGCTCCCCTTACCATAGAAAAGCTCTATAAGTGATACATACAAATGATATCTTTGATTTAATGCCTCCTCTAAGAGGGGGCTCTCTGTCCTTCCTTGTTACGCCCCCCATTTAACTCTGTGTTTGATGAATTGCATTACATGGATATATGTGCAACCTTATCGTCTCCCTCTTTTTTTTCATCAAAACAGAAGAAAATATGGCAAAGGACTAAGATATTCTTAAGACATTGAGTGATTTTTTTTTTTTTTCACTACCTTTATTTATCACCCATCTTAAGGATAAAAGCTCACTAGTTTGTGAGCTTTCCCTGTATTTTTTTTTTTTGAGTACTGTCCTTGCTTCATTAGATAGAATGAACCTGGAATTTCTAAGAGCCTGTGGTTGTAGTGTGTTAATTTAAAAAAGAAATGAGGAGTTGTGTCCGGCCAGGTTCAGAAACTGGAGATGGCAGCACCAGGTGCTGGAATCAGAAATTAGCCATTTCTTCAATAATGTGGATATAAATAAATTGGCGGTTTTCTACCGTGGACTGTCCCTACTCCAAATTTCTTCTGGTTATAGTTCCTCAAAACCATGCTGTTATTAAATGGATTGGGGTTGATTTTGTATGTTAAGAACTGTACGTTGCAAGGTGGTGTGAAAGTTTTAAGTTTAGAATTTGTGGGAGTTAAGTAATTTCTGATTAATATTGGTAGGAACTTCATCAGGAGCACGGAGCAGGGGTTTCTCAGCTGTCACCCAAGCAGTCTGCTTTGTTGCATGTGGGTTCAGGATAAAGGTCCATGTTAATATCTTGCTAGTTTCAGATGAATAAACAAAAATATATGCTGCATCACTGCAAATCTCACCTTTCACTAGGTTTTCCATGGGCTTGGGCTGGTTGCACAAACGCGATGTTATCTGTAACCTCAAGCAGTTGGTTGAAATGTGTCATCTTTGTGAATTTGGTGTCTTTCATAAGGTTTTTTGTGGCTTTACCAGTCAGGCGCAACTCTTTTGTAAGAGTGAAATTCAGCAAGCTTTCAACTGTTTTTGCAAAAGCAAGAGGTAATTGAGATTGTTAGTTTCTAAAAGGAGGTATTTGGAGTAGATAAAGCGCCTGAAACTTCTGTGGTTTGATAGCAAACCCCTATATAATTATCTAATGGTTTTCTATCCTACTGGCTTAGTGAAATACTTAGAAAAAACACACACAGTGTATGCTGTACGGTAGTACTGTGAACTATAAAAAAGCATCCAAACTCTGAAAGCTAGAGAGATTGTCTTTTTTTAAAAAATAATCATTTATTTCATTGCATATTTGCTGCAGATTTTGTGTTCTTCACATGTGATCTTCAGTTTCTTTATGGGAGAGTTAGTTGAACGTTGAATTGAAAATCAGGTTCCTAGTTTGTCAGGTGAAGATTTCTCATGAAGAATATTTTTTATTTTTTTTTTTATATAACTACTGCATGCTTTGCAGACCGGGATAATAAGTATTCATTGGTTTTTTTTTAAATCAGAAAAAAAGCCCAGTATTATTGTTATTACTATTTTATTTTTGGTGACTAAAAACTGAAACAGGAAATGACCCGAGACACAGTTTCCATGACACCCTCTCACTTGAATCCAGTTTTCGAGAAGATGAAAGGCCAAAGCAGCCTTTTGATAGTGAGCAGCTAATTGGGTGGCTGATAGAGGCAGGTTTTTCTATGTGAAAAAAATAAAGGAGAAAAGAAGTGGAACAGCTGTGTTTTGGTACATGTGTATAATCCCAGATAAAACTCTCCACGGACAAGGAAATATAATAGTGCCTCAGTGAAAGGAAAATTAAGAATCTTTGAAAGCATAAATGTGGCTTTTTGGGAGGAGCCTGTATTTAAAATACAAATCAACTGGAACGAATGTGTTTATAAATAGTGGATCTGTAAAATCAGAACAGAACCTCTGGCTCCGTGCAAAATGCGGTGTTGGTTTTTGTTTCTGCCTAGGCAAATCCCAAGAAAATGGCAATGTGCTCAGGGTTTTTTGCTGTTTCCTTTGCTCTGTATGTTCCTACCCAGAGAGACGTGTGGAAGGAGCAGCGTGCAGCCAGGTTTGCTGTTACCGCAGCTCATCCGAGGGTAGTTCATGGACTTCCTCACTTTTCATCACTCCTTTTGCTCCTCCTGTAATTGTGTGTGTTAAAAATGTCGCTGTGCAAAAGTAGAATGCAGAAATTTGTCTTTTTGGAATACAAATTTACATCTGAGAAGTCTCTTCAGCTGATAGTGGGGATCAGGGTGTTAATGCACATGTAATCTCTATGGTGGACAATAACCTTCCAAGACATGGCAAAGGTGATAAATATTTAAAATAGAGTGAAATATTTAGCACAAGGACTTTTGTTGATAAATGGTTCGAGTCTTGGGTAATAAAGCAGATTAAATGCTGGACATTCAGACAGTTTTAAATTAAGTTTATTTTACTTTCTAGGACTTGACACAATATGAAGTGAGTGCAGGTTCCCTAAATCCAAATGACTGGATAGGAGAAGAGAGTACAGGTCCTGCCCTGTTCATTTTTCCCTCTGCCATCCCACTTGTTTTGGGAACTCCAGATGTCTGAACAAATTATTTCTCCTCCAAAAGTGGGTGTTTTAAGTTGGTAAACTTACAAGCCTCTTACTAATTGGTGTCTGGCATCTATTTTTGATTTGAGGGACAAGTCCTGAAGGAATCCTAATGAGTTGTAGAGTGAGATGTGACTGATGAGGGTGCAGTTTCTAAGTAAAGTGGTAGTGTTTGCTTCTGCTACAGCATCTGTAGGCGTTGTATTTTATATCTCTTAAAACATATTGTATTTTGTATCTCTTAAAACATAGGCAGTGTGCTACAATTGATGACTTTTTTTGTTTATAAACTGTTCATAAAATTGTCCTATCCAGATATTGAAGCAAGAAACTAAGTTTTAAAAGTTCTTGTTTTAATTTCATGAAAACAGAAGATGCAAAGGACATCGTAACTTGCAATGGTATTGAATACAGTTTCAGATTTACTCCAGAGAGCAAGTAACTCTGAGTTGTGGATTCAGACACAGGCTGTGGTTAGATGCGTTGGCAGATGATGGCACATCCAACCTCGTGGCTAGCTGCTGCAGAAGGAGGAGGAGGTCCGTCTCTGGGCACATGCTCCTGCCGTGTCGGGTCTACAGTTTGTAAGGTTGCAGAGCAAGCTGATGAGAACCTGCTTTATTTTCAGCGATGATCTGTCAGACTGACTCATCCTACAGCCTAGTGCCTGGTTCTAATAGCAAGCCATGTGTTCAGGAGGGTTACAAAATCGGATGAGCTGATTCTGCCTGCTGAGAGGAGAAGGTCTTGCTTGCCCCTCCACTGCCACCAGGCCCATGGTCCATCCCTTGGGCTCTCTGAGCCGGCTGCAGCCACCCGTGCAGTAAAACATGACTCCTTGCCGCGACCCTGAGATTAGCTTGGGCTTTCATGAACGGTTGGATGGATTTACATGGCTTGCTCCTTCTTCAGTAGGTGTTTTTCTGTCCAGATGGAGAAGATAATTGCCTTATCTAATGTGTTTCTTGCCGCTGTGCATGAGTTACCTTTGTTTTCCCATGAAGTTTTGAATACCTGGAAGGTAAATTTGCCGTAGGAATGTTTTGAGGTCACCATCGTCTCGGGACCTTGTGTGCTCTCCATGGCCCTGTGGTACCCTGTTGGTCCTGGAAGTGTTTCCAGCTGGTTAATGCTGTTTCCATGCATTGCTTTTTCCTGCTGAACTTTTTATGCAGAATATGCCATCTAGGTTGGCATAGTTCGAACTAAGTGAAATAGTCTGGGTTTTATCTCCTGAATATCAAAGCAAGCCTTTTTTGAATGCAGATTAGGATCTCCCCGATGAAAGCTATCTAAGCCAACAGTTGCTAGTCTTTCACAAAGACTTCAATGGTTCATGAACCTAAAAATCTGTTGCATCATCGGTAGACAACCAACAGGAGATGGGTCTGGAGGAATTTGGCACAGCCCTGGCTTATTGATGTAAGACCTTTTCACTACACCACCATGCGCTCGTAACTTCTGCAATGGTAAGGAAGCGGCTTCAACATAAATAAATAAAACCCTCTAAAACCAGCTTGACTGCTAGTGTTGGGCAGCTCCTCTGCCTTCTTATATGAAGATCTTATTAGGCAACAGCTGTGGTCCTGCTGCCAGTTTTCCTCTGCAGACGAAGCCTGGGGGACTGCTCGTTAGCTCCCTGCCTGCCTGCCAGAAAGGAGCATGTAAAATTAATACATGAAGAAAGGGCCGCGCTCTGACACTGCGGGAATGCAGGTGGGCTGGAGCGATGCGCGGGAATTAAACTAACGTGCTAATCGTGCTCCTCGCAGGAGGCTGGCTGCTCTCTGCAATTTCAGTATTTTCTGCTATAATAATCCCGGTGGGTTTTCCCCGACTCTTTCCAGCTCTCTCTGCTGATAGAGCCTTTAAATATTGTGGTTTATGTGGGAGTTTTGGTGAGTGTTTTGTGAGAATTTTAAGAAACAGATAGGTGTTCCCTGCTTTCAGAAATTGGAAAATATTTCTTTATGAACGCAGCGTGGTGTTTGCTGCCACTCCTGTGTGACGGTACAGTGTCAAGAGTGTCATTTCCCAGGAACAGTCTCTGCAGCTGGCAGAAATTTCTGTGCACTTTGAAATTTTGAAATCCAATCTCGTGCTTGTGCTGTCAGTGTGGAGCTTCCTTATGGCACTCCTTTATTTTTCTTTAAAAGCTGAAATTCTAATGTTGTTCCCAGAGTATATATTCAGCTGTCTTGCTCAGTCATTACATGTGCATTGTGAGAGGTTGAAATAAAATAAAGCCGATCTGCTGTTGAACGTGGGAGGCGGAGGGTGGTGTGTTCCCGTGTAGCTGTGACAGTCTACGGCTCCTGCCACCCCGGGGATCATCCCACTTTCCCTGTCCCTTTCTTGTAACCAATCTGTTTTATCTGAGATTATCAACCTGAAAATGAAAAACAGTAGCAAGATGTTCCAGAAGCAGCAATTTAATTATATTTTTGAAATTCAGTGCTAAAGAAAACAAGTATTGCATATAGATGCACTTGCCAGAGCCCTGCTAAAATGGATTTATTGTCATGAGTGATTTGTCTGGAAAATGTTTAGCAGGCAGGAAATATGGAATCTTTTTTGCCCCTTTTTTAATGTTTATCTTCGGAACAGGTGGACCGATAACTGCTTAATAAGGGTGTTTGTCTTAAATGCAGCTATTCAAGAGGTTATAGAACAAATAGATTGGAGACTAAGCAAAATGCAGTTTAGCCACGGGGAAGATAAAGTTGAGAGGAAAAAATGGGAACCCAGGTCTCGTTTTCACTAGTACTGGTCTACATCACTGTAATGGTGTAAGTGCCTTGAGGGGGTTGCAAATGTGATTTATTTACATTGGAAGGGTCTTGTATGCTTCCAGCGAAGCACAAAGCAATGAGTAAATGAGTGTTAGACTTAGCCTGATGGGGTTTATATTTCGTCAGCTGTACCACTTGGTAAGTATTGTTTTTAGCAGTCGTCTTTCTTGCAACATGCCGTGTGATGAGTTCTGAATTTGTGCATGTCCAGCTGCATTATGCCGGTTTCTGGAAGTCAGTTTGCACCATGCCACCCCTATTGCGTGCCAGAGAATCTCTTCATGTAGCAAATTTGGGGTGAAACCTACCACTTTCCACAATGCCGGCAGCTCAGTGATAGTCATTGAGTGATTCCTGCTGAATATACCGTGGTCTGTTCTGTATTGAACGCTTGACATCCCTCAGGGACTAACAACGTCGGTATATACCATGTAGGTCTGGTGTTGCAGCTGAAGAACTTCACGGGTTCCTTCCTTGGCTGTTTGCCCCATCTCTCTGTAGAGAGAGACTAGTAGTCATGTTAATGCAATTATTTTGTGGGGCTCTAGTATAAACTAGATCCTTGAAATGAATCCCTGGGATTGCAGGGGTTCCGCACAGCCCCAGCAAACAGTGGTGCCATGGCAGAAGTGCTAAGGTGGCTATTTGTTAAGGCAGATTTGCTGCTTATGCCCGCGGATATATAACTACACCATTTGAGGTACAGAATAATTGTGTTTTAAAACTTGACAGTTTTAAGATGGGTGACCATTGTATGCCAGTCTCAAAGAATTTGTCCTTGAGAGGCTCGTTCTCATTTGGTTTTGGTGTGAAAAGTGCATTGCCGAGAGGTGCCTCCTTGCCCTGGAGCAGCTGGCTGAGCTGCTGGGATTGAACTTCGGCAATGGTCGTGAGTGGGACTGGTTACACCGGAGTGAAGCGTGTATGGTGACAAAACAGATCTAAAATCGGTGTTTAACTATTTGTATTCACAAAACACAAACTGGAGGGTTTGTTTATTAGCATTTAATAGAGAGAGATGTAAAAAGACCCTTAAGCCTGATAGCAGAGATCTATTTTTCAAGAGACTGTTGGTGGACGTGTCATAGATACGTAGCTTGGAAAATCCACCCGGCATTGAGAAACCTCAGTGCATCTCAGGGATGCCTTACTTGAAATCATAGGAATATAGAGCCCTTCTTAATGAGAAGGTTATTTTTCAATATTGCCAAATGCTTTGCTTATGCATCCTTCCCAAAATTGGGAAGACTTTGACGCATCCTAGCTTTTCATCTGGAATTTACCTTCAGCGTATACTTAGCATCCCGTAGTCCTGCCGTGTGTTCCCAAGGGGCACGGAGGTGAAAGCAGAGCTAAATTGCATGGAGGTCCCTTGACTGCGTGCTGTGCTAACATTGGGAGAGGGTTTCTAGCCATGTTTTTCCATCTGGGGAGTTTCGGTGTCTCACCGGCATGGATGCACCAAGAAGAAGCCATCTTGGTCTTTCAGGACCAAGCGCCGCTCATGAAACAGCTAAAAATAGTATTTGGTAGTATTTTTGGCATAGCTTGGATTGACTAGTGACTTTCTGAATTTGTAAAACACTTTTGTCTGCGATGTTATCAGGAAAAAAAGATGCGAGAGTATTTGTGACAAAGACTTAGAAAACAACGGGGAAAACGATTTAACGAACCCTGTGAGATGTTTTCCGGGCAGAACTTTGTTTTGTTAAATCACAAAGAAATACTGCTTTGTGAAGGGTTATTATCCCAGGCTTAAAGACTGAATTCAGACTTCACAGCGAGAGAAAAAGACGTTTTAATCCTGCTTGAAGTGCAAGCCTCAGCACAGCTATAACGCTTCCACCAGGCCTTTTACTGGATCTGTCTGTCTTGTTTCAGCATGGCAGGGGCAAGTCAGTGGTGCAGGACAGCTGGTGCTGAGGACCCAATATGCCATGTGTGGCTTGTGAACTAAATCTAGCCCGGTCCCGTGGACTGAACGTGCACTAGGTTAGTGTTTGAAACACATCTTGCCGTTTAATTTCATCCAGAAAGAGGTTAATGAGTGAAAAAGTGGACCTTGGAATTTTCTTTGTGCCCAAGACTTGTTTCTAAAAAGTAGTCTTTAGATCTGACGGCATTTCGATTGTCTCTGGTGTGCAGAGGTAGAGGAGAACATTGTGGAAACCTAACCAGGGCTTGGGTTCAGTTCTGGTTAGCGCTGGCCTCAGGTTCCTGCAAAAGAGAGAGCTTCCACCCATCAAATATTTCTGTAGCTGAAGGCTACCTGGAAGCACCTGGAAGGTCCTCCTCGGACTTGTGTTTCTTGCAAACGCCTACCATGGCCAAGGCTAGTGTGTGCTTTCTTTCCTGGGAGAGATGGAATAAATACTCAGAACACTGGGTGTGGGTTTTTTGATCAATATGTATGTTTGCATTAGGGCTTTGTCAGCAGTTGAATCTTGCAGGGCTGGGGGTTTTGTTTTTGGTTGTTGTTGTTTGGTTTGGGTTTTGTTTGTTTTCCTCCATCCATCTTTCAGGTCTGTTTTGGTGCTTGAACAGGACACGCCAAACTCTTAAAGTAAAACAAACTGACTTTGCAAGTTGTAAACTTAAAATGGCATTGACATCGTAGAAAACGTTCCTCTCTTGTCCACTCTTTTAACAAGAAACACAGAAAACTAATTCAGGAACCTTCTTTTTCCCAGTTTCTTCTACGCTTTATGCATTGAAAGCTTTGTTGTAAGAGTCTCCTACCTTTTGGGGTTTTTTGTTTAAGTGAGAGGAGCGCTGAAATTTCTATTATAAAATTACAGGTTGGAGTAAGGGGCAGGTGTTACACCTGAAATTCCCTTTTGAATTATCCAGATTAAAAATGATTGCATCTCTTTGCAAATAAAAACCAAAGATACAATCGGTCATTCACGTTTTGGCTTCTTTTTTTCATTTCTTTGCAGGGGGCTGCATTTTGTACAAGCAAAACTAACCCAGAAACTTTCCTGATAACTTTTGAGGGGCTGAGCAAGGAGAGGGGTGTGTAAAATGACATGGTAGAAGGTTAGGGAGGGTAGGAGGAAGGTACGTATTTAATTTGGGTTTGGAAAAAAGGGCCTCTGAATTGTTAGCACTCCAGGATCAAGTAACTGAACCTTCCCAAACCCTGTGGAGCTGACAAACCAAACCAAACCAGGACACCATCTGGAAATGATTCTCTGCTTCGTTCTCTGTATTCCTAGTGTAATGAAATAAGTAAAAAAAAAAAAAAAAAAAGTCCAGTTCCTTGTAATTGTTAAATTTTGTCATGCAAATGCGTTCTAGACTTTGAAAAGATTGTAAAGGTTTTGCTCAGATTTTCACGCTCTGAAGAAAACCTCCGTGTCCTTGCTGCTTTGGTTGAATAGAGGAGCATCTTGCAGCAGGACATCAGCTTTTCAAATCACTTTTATATGAATAATAGCTGGTGGTTATGAATAGGTGGAAATTGGATAGAAATATATGAAAAAAATATTAAATTAACATAAGCAACTAGTGGTCGCTATGTTTATTGAATAGAAGGCCTTCGTAAATTGTTTTAAACTTCTGTAATTATCATTCATCTTCAGATGATGTGCTGGATGTGTCTTGGCTGGCTGCTGCGGACTCGGGGAGGATTTGGTTAGCATTCCATTTTTTTGTAGTTTGATACAAAGGTCACCACCTTGTAATTCTTAACATGTGGAACAGAGCATATACTGCAGTGTGGTTTTTGTCCGGATAATTTACGTTTTTATTAGCTAATGCTCGTACTGGAAGCTTCCCTTTGCGGAGGAGGGAGCGGGCGGGAGCCACGGCTGGCACGTGGGGGAAGGGGATGCTGCGGAGACAGGGGTGTCACCTGGAAATGTAGAAGACACAGGTGTGAATTGATGGTGGTTACTTCGTACTTAGTGATATTGTTACAATTGCCACATTGTAATTTTTACTTAAAAAAAATAAAATAGTGTGCAACTCTAAATTCTCTGCCATAAGATACAGCTGCTTCATATTGCCACTTATTATTCATTCATTTGCAAGTGTCGGGAGAAGCAGAATTACACCATATTGTTTAAAACCCTGATTTAATGTGTTATGAGGCACTAGAGAAAAGACTTTGTCTAGCATGGAGATAGGGCTTTCAGAATTTTCAGAGGATTTCATTTTTCTTTTTAAGATATTCAATATTCTGTGGCTTCTTCCTAACCCTGAAATTCATGCCATTACTTCATCTTCCTGTGCTTTATCATACCTATTTTAGGATGGACGTCACTTCTTGGAATCTTTTGAACTTTTGTATTGCCTGATGCTTTTGATCTTGTAACCTTCGCCTTGTGTTAGTATCCTTGTTATATTTTAGAGTGAAAAGACATAGAAAGAATTAAAGTCAGGCTGGGGAGGGGAGACAGAAGTGTTAAGCTGTTTTCAGCGTAGGTCAGTCTGTTCCCAGGGGCTCTGTGTAGCGAAAACTGTATTGTGAAAAAACACATTTTAAATTGTGCCATGGAAAGCTTTTGGAACTTAAAATACAGATTACACGCTGAAACAGGGAGGTAAAGTTAATTTGTGGGTATTAGCAATTTATTAATTTATTAAACTTAACATTTATTCATTAATTTGTTAAGATAAATTTTCAGTATCAGCACAATGAAAATTTTCCTGTCCAGTAAATCTCCCCCCACCCTCTGACTGTCAAATACTGATACCAGTGTAGTAACTGTGTTTGACAACAGGAATATTTATTCCCTGAGTAGCATTAATCTACTTCAGTTCTGTCTGCGTTCAAAGTAACGTTAATGCCTTTATTTCTCCTTGGTGTCTGAAGTTGCTAATCCTGATACCAAAGTGGATTACAGTGTCGTTTCCGCATGTTCAGGCAGATGTGCAACACACAGATAATAGCACAGAAAAGCAAAAGAAAGGGAATTTATTTAGGTTCCCGAGCTGGAGGTGGTCTCTATACAGCCTTAAATCCTTAATTCAATTTCAGGTTTGCCAGTCAGTCCTGTTGGGCTTGCACAAGCTTGTGGCCTGCCTTCAAGCTCAGTTTTAACATGCAACTTCCACCAGAGTGATATTTTGATGCCTGTTCAGCACCATCCATCATAGAATGGTTCGGGTTGGAAGGGACCTTAAAGATCATCTTGTTCCGCTCCCCTGCCCTGGGCAGGGGCACCTCCCACTAGACCAGGTTGCTCCAAGGTCCGTCCAGCCTGGCCTTGAGTCATGTATTCATAAAGAGGGGAATTACTATATAACGCTTTAAAAGAATTACAGGTTTTAGTAGGATACTGTTTGTTCTAATGCAGCAGCATGGAGCAAGTACAGGCTTTTTAGTGACATCTTCTACTTCTGAATTTGATAAAATCTAACAAACAAAAGCTTGGGTGATTTACTAAAAAAAAAAACCAACAACTATTTTGAGGAAGAAGCTAATATTAAACATTCTAATTTGAAAACCCCTTTGACGGATAAATATTTTATGTGCACTGAAGCATCCTCAAAAATTAATTATGAATGAATGGTAGGAAACCTTGCAGTACTGTGAAACATTGAGATTTTTATAATTTCAAGTGCATCTGCCTAGGGATTCTTGATTATTTTTAATGAAGATGACACTGTACACATCAGCATGAGTGCTTCTTAAATGAGGGAGTTCACATAAGTAGTATCTTCTGAAGGACATCACAGCAGAGATTTATTTTGAGTAAATAAGCCGCCTTTTCTCCAGAGGTTCCAAAATATTCTATTTAGACAGAGTTAAACAGGAATTGAGATTTTTAAAAGGTCAAATAATTCTCTTCTGTTTTGAAACAGAAATTGGTTTAATTACGTTCATTTACCAGGAGCAGTGCAGCTCACTTCATAGTTTGTAAACGCTTTGTAAAAAGCAGCCTGTAATAATATTTACAGAAGGAATGAAAAATAGTAATTGCCTCTGTTATTGTTTTAATTTTAACAATGTGTGTATATATGAGCCCTTTTTGATCTTTTTAATAGGTACAACCCAACTGGCAATGACATCATGTCATAAAAGGAATTAATACTACCATTATAAATTTCCTGGGGTTTTTGTTTTGTTTTTTTCTGAAAAGTTGGTTCCCTCCAGTTTAAATTCCCTTTTTACAATGGAAATCTGCTCCCAAATTCTGTTGTCTGCTCTGTTCCTCCTGTTCTCATGGTGGTGTGCGATGCTGACCATAAATTAGAAGATTGTGTGGATGTGCAGGATCCCAGGACTGTGCTTGTAGGTTTGTAGCAATTATCTTGTGTGGTTTCTATATGGTTTTTAGGTTGCAAAACATAAATCTGATGTCAGTGAATTCTAGATTTTAATTCTGTCCCCTCCAGCTGGGACAGTGCAGTTCTCCGTCCGGTCTGCTCTCCTCGTCTCTGGGCATGGGAGGTTGAGTTTGGGGTAAAAGCAACTCAAAATAGAGGGAAAACCTATCTTCAAAAAAAGTCTTAAAAAAATTAAATCTATGCTGTTTCTAAACATCCTGAAAGTGGTTTCCTTTTTTCTCTTTCCGTTTTGTTTTGCTGTGCAGCTCCTTTGCATTGTGCTTTTTCTTGCATGTTTTCCTAAATTTTCCGTAATAACATTGGCCAAGTTAAAAACGCAGCCTGTTGAGCAACGCGCAGTTTTTCCAGAGTTGGAGGCATGGGTGTTAATCATATGACAAGGTTGCATACTGATACAGTCCCTTAAAAACTTGAACTTTTTCTAAATATCCAGAAATAAATTTCTACCTTAACTAGTGCGGAATGACGGTACAGTCCTGGCAGTGGAGGATAACTAGCTTAAAGTGGATGATGGGGGTGTATGTTTTCCTGCCTCTCTGCGAGTGTAAAAGCATAGTTCAGATGAGGATGATCACGGACTCGTTATTTCATGACTAGGTACAGTAACGATCCTTTTTTATATCATTAGTGATCTGCACGTGAAGGTGCTTTATGTTTTTGGCCCTTTAACCTTGTGTTTTTCCATCTTGACCACCAAAACCAGTGAGTTACAAAAGGTAACTCCTCGCAGCAGGTTATTGAGCAGGGCCCCTTTGGAAGGTGGATGGTTTATTTTTCCGTGTTCTGGCAAACTTTGATTAAGTCGAACATTAAGGATATTTGTCTGCAGAGTGTTGGCGCGGGGCAGCGTGGCGGTGGTGGGAGGGGATGTGAGTGTCTCCTGAGCAACATCATCTGCAGCCTCTCGGGCTCTTCTGTCCTCCAGAGCTGGGTTACACCACAGGGCTCACACCTGGGTGGATCTGCATTAAACTCATTAAATAATCTGCAGAAGGGGATGAATATTCCGTTAAAGGATCCCAGGTTTTCTTCGAAAAAGAACGTGCTTTCTTCTCTTTTGGTAATCTCTTCAAAAACCCAACCAACCAAAAAAAACCCCACTAAACCCTTTGCAACCTGCAGTATTCTTGCTCCTTTTCTCAGCGTTTTCACAAAGAAATTGAACTTTAGAAATAAATAAGAGTATTTTCAAAGGGCGGAAGGAGCACAGTTATTGAATACTGTCATACTTTTAAGATTAGAGGAGGAATTCAGGAAATGGAGAACAGGTGATGCGACTCAATCTACAGCACGTGTGGCTGCAAATGCAGAATTAGTCTTTATACATCTTCTTTTAAAATAGTTACATCTCTCTTCCGTGAGTGAAAAGGAATCAGATTGAGAAATAAATATTTGATTTACCTTCAGTATCTGTATAATGTTTTTGTTCAATGTTATGCGTGCATGTATTTGGTGCTCTCATCAAATGACCAATCTTCCATATCCTATACTGAGTATGTTTTGCAAAGTCTTCTTAAACAGAACAGCTTCCAGAAGCTGACAGTAGTGCAGGTCTGCTGGAGCTGGAAGTAGAGCGTTTCTCTCTTGAAAACTCCAGGTTAAACAGTGGGAGATCTTGGACAGCCCCAGCAGAAAACTCCTTCTGCAGTGACTCTGAGGATGTACGGCCTTAATGTGAAACCACAGGAATCTGACCACATGGCGAAGAGTATCCCGTACGTTGGAATAGCTGCAAAAAGATATTCCACTGACTAAGGAAAAGGTGCCTATGTGGAAACTGAAAAAAAATCCTGCATAGTGATATGAGGTGTCGTCTTCGGACATGTGAAGGATTAGAGATTTTTTTTGGAGGGGAATTCTTACAAATTTCAACTGCTAATTTGTAGCATCCGTTTTCAAACACAGAAATCATTCAGGCGCCGTTCCTCTCAGTATTGGTAATCAGAAGCTCACCAAAAGAGTGCGTACTCTGGTTTTTAAATTGAGGTTCAGTCTAATTTCTTGCTACTTAGAATTTGAAAGATAAATAGATTTATAATAATTTCAGCAAAACTAATTTTTAGAGGGCTGAAATCATTATTTTTAGTTAGGAAAGACTGTAGACTGTTCGTTCAACAGTAGTGAATGACACTATTGTTTTCATGGTGTGTATTTATTACGTTTATTTAAGATGATAAATACTGATTTGCCAATATCCAAATAATGAGAGCAGCAGATTAGAAATTCTGTTTTCTGTTCTGATTTTTTCATCAGGCTTTTATGCTAGTTAGTTTTCTTTTCTTGAAATATGATTTATGCTACCGTTGCTGTTTTGGCAAGGCAAACGAGCAGAGCTGAGGCTGCTTCTATCTTTTGGAGCCCTGGTTAAATGACTCCCTGAATAATGACAACCTTTGTCAGGGACTCTTGGAGACCAATATAGTATCTACAAAAATTTGTGCTTTAATGTCAGATCATGGACTCTGTTTAACTGAAATAATTGCGCATACTTGCATAGTCCGCACCTGAACGCTGCTACTGTTAAGGGAATTGTTTAGTGTTCTTCATAGGGAGAAACGGACACGTTCTCAGGTAGGATGTTCGTATTGGGGAGACCTGGTATAACATGGAAAAGGGAGGTATGCTGGAGAGCCACCTCTCTTCTTTTTTTTATTAGGCAGACTTCCTTTGTAAAAACAAAGTGAGGCCATTAAAAAGGAAAATATGAGAAAGCCCTTTCGCTTGGCGCCAAGCACACCTCGGTCTGGGGCAGGTTCCTCTGGCCTGAGCTCTCTCCATCTCAGCAGCTGCCTTGGTGGAACCGTCCCCTCTCCTGGGACCCGCCATCAAGGACCCTCCTGCAGCCTTGGCCTGCAGCCTCTTCAGTCTGTAAAACAATGAGGGTGCAAGAGAAAGGACTCTGCTTTGCAAAACATCTGATGATTTTTTGCTCCTGAAGGCTGGATGTAGAAATTCTCGTGGGATGGCGTGGCAGGAATGCTATAGAAAATGCTGAGGCAAGTTTTGCTCTTCTTCAACGCCATCCCTCATTAAATCTGGAGCTTTCTTTCCTGTTTCTGGTTTGGAATCTACTCTGCTCTTGATTAACACTGGAGGTTTTGTTTGAGTTTTGGGTTTTTTGGTGTTGGTTGGTTTTGTTTTTTTTTTTTTTACTCCCCCCTCGTTCATGTAAATTATGTCTTGCTATTTTGCTTGCTTTTTTTCTTTTTTAATTAGAAGAATAAATGCTTGCATTCATGCACAAATTGCTTTGAAGTGCTGTAGGAATTCAATTCATGAGCCTTCTCTTAGTCTCAGTCTTTTTCTTTTTTTTTTTCTTTGTGAACCGATAACATCTAATGGCTCTGCTCTTTCCAGAAGATTACATTTGTTTTCTGCGGGTTGCCCTACCTCCTTCTGTGTCCCAAGATAACAAGTTAAACACGAGGAAGAATGGTTGATCGGCCAGCTCCCATTAAGCATTCCTGCGAGGTTTTATTTCGGGGGGGTTGACTCGTGCTGGACCACAGCTCTATGAGAGAACAAGGGAAGAGTGGTCCCAGGGACTAATTGACCTCAATCCAGCAGAAGCCAGCTGAAGGAGGGTTGTTGGATGCTGTGGGCCACCTCTGCTCCTCTGGCCGTTATCCTGCAGAGCGTGGGGGTTATCGTTGACCTTGGATGAGCACCAGCAATTCGCTTGGAAAAGTGGTTTAGCAGTTTCTTCTAGAGATCATCTTTGCTTTACTGACCTAGCAATTATTTGCTGCTTTGCATCGGTACATTATTTTTTTGGGGTCTAGGATAAACCACTTGCTTCTGTTGTAGAGCTGTTTAATCTTGTTGGTAGTGTCAGATGGTCTTCTGGCTCACAAAATACAACGGAGAGAAGCTGTCAGATAATCAGTCCGTTAGTGTTCTTCCTCCCTGTGTTCATTCCACCCCTGTTTTGGAAGCGAGAGGAAAAATGTCCTATTTCCAGCACTGGTTGATGGCTTTTCATTAGCAGCTAAGTATAGTGAGCTGTTGTTTTGTAAAGCTCACAGAGAACACCAGGGGATTTCAAATTTCAAGGTCACAAAACGTGCAAATTAAACTAACTCTTCTCTGCTTTTGTAAGCATCTGGTGATTGACCCACGGTTTTCATGTGGGGGTCACAGTTCTGGGACTGGCACCGTGTCCTCAGAGGGTCGGAGAGCAGCTGAGGTGGGACGGGACCTCCTGAGGTCCTTGTGCCCTGCTCGTCTGGGGCACCTGTCCCCTTGGCTTTGGGTACCTCTGAGGATGGGACTCCCCCACCCTGGGCAGCTCTTCCAGGAGCACGCGGTGTTTCTTGGCATGCGATCGTGCAGGCGTAGGGAGAGCTTTGCATGTGTAATTTGTGCTGTTACGAGAGTGCGTTCCTGCATGCGTGCTCTGGCTGCCTCTGCCCTGGATGCTCTTTCCACCTACTGTTCATAGGCAAACACCGATCCTTTCCTCGTCTGTTCTCCTTTGGCTCCCACAGCTGCTGCATAAACCAGGTTTGGTTGGAGCAGTGTTTTGGGAGGCTACGTCTGCAGGTGGGATATAGCCCAGCAATTACTTCTTTCTAACCCATAAAATATGCTGACATTAAACTGGAAGATTTTTTAATATATATGCCGTCCTGTAAATCTCTGTCAAGAGCTTGATTTTCCAGCCACAGCACCTAGATGAGCTGGAGTGCCAAAACCAGCCGTGTGAAAACAGGGAGATGAGTAAACGCACGCAGCTCGGCAGCTGGAGGTATCACCCTCCGCAGGCATCGCAGCTCCGGGACACGCGTCTCCCTCGGGTGTGCAGCTCTCGAAGCGCTTTGGAGGGTTTGGTGGGGTCTCGCACCCGAGGGTTGGTGTCCCTTGAACTCACCTCTGCGTGGGCAGCGTGAGGGGGTCACTTCAAGGCAATTTTAACCCCTGGCTCAGTTTGAAATGTAACGGTTACTTTCAAATAACTTTGCATCCAGGTCGGAGAGAATGATTATGGTAATAATTGATGCAAAGTGTTTATCTTCTTGGGTTAATTTTTTAACGGCTTTGAAAATTTAATTGGGAAATTAAATGTCCTAAGGATTTAGGAGAGTAAAGAATTGTTCCTGCTCCTTTCCGCTGGAAAAAGGAAGGGTGTGGATTATATGAAAGAAAAACAATGCAAATGAGGTATGTAAACACGTGACCTTAAAACTCTTCTACTTATTAATACAAATGCTATTATCATATGAGAATACTCTTGTGCGTTTTGTTACAGGCACTAACTTGTACAGGAAGGTACTGATGTACAGTCTCTTTCAGGTTGTTACTCATCTATAATAGTTTTTCTCATGGAAAAAGTGTTGGTGCCTTGTGTGGAAACAGCAAAGAACTGACTGCAGTGTGTGTTAAAAGTTTTATACTTTTGTGTCTTTCTGGGTGCGGGCTGTATTAGACAGTTACCGTTCAGAAGTGCTGCAGCAGCAGTTGCAGGGGAAGGCTGTTATCATGCTATTTATCGTGTGTGTGTTGATGGTTCCTGCTGAGAGATCCTGAAAAATGGTACTCTTGGACATTTAAAGAAAACAGTTCTGTAATTACGTTAGCATCAGCCCATTCATTTTATGCACAGAAGTTTAGTGTTGTGATTTATGATCTATAAATTCCTATGTTTAAGCTTGTCGTTCTTTGATATTTTTTTTTTTCCGATTCAAGTAGATCTCTTTAATACTTCACTCCAGCTTTAGTGTTCCTGTGCTGCAGCGTTTCTCCAAACAAAACCCGTCAGATTCTGCCTCGATTGTGTTAAACAGATCAGGAAACAAAATCATGTGTTCTCAGTGTGTGTCTGTATGTCCCTTTGTTTTTTGGGTTTTTTTTGACGTTGCTGTAAAATTACACAGCCCTAGCTGGAATATTACATAAATTGAACCATGTTTCTTCTGCATACTCGCTGTATATTGAATTCATGACCAAATTGGATAAGCACAGTAATTATACGAAAACGATGTGCTCTTTTTGCTATAGGATTGCATCTATTTACATGTATTATTTGCTGCTTAAATGTTTCCCTGTTTTTGTTAGTCATTTTGATGTGACCTTGAAAACAAACCAGAAAAATGAAACCCAGAGGTCTCCCAATAGAATGAAGTTTCAGGTCGATTTTGCCCCTGATAAATGGTCGAATTTATGTTCTCTTTTAAGGGAAGAGGACCAGCAAAATGCAGCAAGTTGAAAAATGTCCAGTAATCAAAAAGTTCTCGACCTGAAAAAAACCATATAAATATTTTAAGTTTCACATCCTAGAGGCTGGAATGAGGAGTAAGTGTAGGAAGAAAAAAATCCAATTGAGAAGACCATCTGCTTTATATTTTAAGGTTGGGTATCCTGACTTTCCTTTTTCTGAAATAGTGGCATATACATTGTCATGAGCATAACCTTAGTCAAGTTACATTGGCTAAATGGATAATCTTTTTAACATGTGGAACTAATTTTCATAGGGTATTTTCCCCTCTCACTCTTTTTCCTTCCCTCTTCTCTGGTCCCTTGAAAAAGAAGACAGAAAATCTGCTGGTTCTTGATTGCATTTTTGGCAGTTACTCAGTTTTCCATAGTTTTCTCTCCTTGCAAATGCCTGAAGTTTTCCAGGGAAACGAATTTATAAGAATTGTGCTCTATTTTGATTCTTTTCAAGCAATGTCGCACCTACTCACCATCTCCCATCTGAAAATGACTCTTGAAACGATCCCGAAGGCTTTTACCACCCACAGGCTAATGGTAGTAGATTAATTATAAATGCTAACTGGGATGCTTTCTACCATCAAAATTAAGATCAAGCCTGACTACCAGTTCTTTTGTTGTCCTCTGTGTTGAACAAAACGTTTTGCTCCAGTGCTGGCGGCAGAGCGGGGAGCAGAGGTGCGATGGACCAACTCGGCACCTGTCAGAAGATAACGGTAGCTTGATTTGTAAATAGTGAATTGGTGGACAATCTCCATTAAGGTAAAAACTGGGGAGAGAGATGATATTTTCCTGCTTAGAACCTTCTCAAATGTTGGGAAATGTGCGCACCCATGAAGGTGTGTGTATGAGCAGGCAGAGAGGGACATCTGCAAATGCACGCACGCGTGCGTCTTGAGTGCCAGGAGGTTCTGGCCTCACTTTGCTTATGGAAAAGCTGTGTCTGATAGTCTCAGCTTTTTCCACGCAAGTGATTCCCGCCCCCCCCCGCCAATTCCTCCTCATTCCAAGTAATCTTGTGTAAATTTTATATGTGAAATAAGCAAAATTGTTTAAATGAAGCTTCCAAAGGAGTCTTTCAAATGGTGATGTGGTTTGACACCACTCCAGCCGTGTAGATAATTGAGCACAGACTGACTTTGCCCATTAGTGACACAGAGAGCTTCTCCGAGCAAGATGTCCATGGGAGGAGATGAACTGGGCCAGGACAGCAGAATCATCACAAGCTGTATGAGTCCTTGCATGTCCTCGTTTTTTTTAACTGAAGGTGCTGCTCGCGGTGCACGAGAGGCTGCCTGCGCTCTGACCCCCAGGACAGCACCGACCTGGGCTCGGCTTGTGAGCTCTGCATCACCTTTTTCTTTGTCTACCTGCCTGATAAATATATCTGTTGCTGTTTGATAAATGATGTAATGAAAAAAGCCATTAATTAGTTAAATTCTTCCTGAAAACTTGTTCTTTTCTGAAACCCATAGAAAGAGAAAGGCATTCACGGTGTGATGTTGGGTTATTCCTTTTAGTCCTGTAGCTGCCGCGTCGGTCCCTGGGCTGTGCAGGGTCTGTAATGCCGGGTTGCTGCCGTCATCGCTCTCATCCCACTGGGTTTGCCGTTCACTGTGTTTTCTTCCAATTTACTTTAGCTTCTTATATCTATATTGTAAATTCTTAGAGAAAAACACGAAGCATGTCCTTGATCTCATGGGAACCCATTATTTAATGTTTCTCGGTTTTAGAAAATGGTAACAAAACAACGTGATACGGCTTCAGGCACTGCAAAAATAAACTCCAGACAGAAGCCACAGGTTTCCCTCAAAACAGTCTCACTTGGTGAGTTTCATCAGAAAAAGGATTTGTTATATATTTGTTTGCTCACCACTTTTTAAAATATTAACCTTTAAAATAAGAAACAGACCCTGGTTAGTAGCTGCTTGAAGTTTAAAAAGTATTGCAGCCCTGCTGAGCTAATACTGTGTATATTTGACACATGTACATTTTGCTACTGCTGTTTTGTATACTTTTTTAATATTGTAGGGTCTTTTCATCCTGTCATTACCCAAATATGGCAGGTAACAGCAGGCTACGTCCTGAATCTCCTGAAAGTCGTGGGCGTTTTTCTTTTTTAAAGTCTTGCAGTATAGATGATAAAACAGCTTCAGTATATTTACAGCACAGTGGATATTTTACTAATGCTGTACTTGTTTTTCTTGATTCTCTTTGTCTCTAAAAATGTTATTTTTGTCAGTAGGGAGATGGATTTGTATCTCATCGAGCAATAAAGTGATGTGCAAATGGTTGACTGCTCTGCGGAGGAGTTGGTGCTTTTAGTTGGTTGGGGACTTTGGAGGTTTGGGGGTGGTGGCTTTTTTTGTTTATTTTGATGCAGTGCTGACAGTCAGACTGGGGCCTTTTGAAGTTATTTTCTCACTGCAGTGAGATTGCATCAATGGATGCAGTCCTCATTGCTGCTGAGTTTATTTTAACCTCAAAGAGCTGAGGGAACAAGCCAGTTAATATTTTACTTTTTATGCTAAGCTTGGTTTAGAGTCATCTCCCAGATTTAAACCCGAGTTGCCTTTGGCTTCAAATGGTGAGTAAAATTCTGCTCAGCCTTGTTTTGGCACACTACGAAGCTAAAGCCCAGCTACCCCTTATCTCTGCCTTGGTGGGAAACCTGACCCCATCCTTCCCGGAGCCGCGGGTTTGGGTGCTGGGCCCATTCGTCACTGTCAGACTCCACCTGTGGGAGGCATTACCCGGTGGTGGCCCGGATCTTCCCCGTCCCAGCCCCGAGGACCCCTGCCCTTGCATCCTCTCATCGCTTCCCGGTTTATCTCGCTTATCAAATATTTGTCCTGTTGTTCAAGGCTAAAAGCGAGGCAGGCTGGTGGCACCGAGAAGCGCTTGGTTGCAGTTAAAGTCATTAATGGATGTATCTAGATAACATGGAAGAACATTTTCTAGAAAGTTGCAAGTGCTTTGACCCAGACAGATAATTAAGGAGCTTAGGAAAGCAAGATGTGAAAATATATGTTTGTAAACCAAACCCGGGGTTTCTCAGGACTCCATCCAGGCTGTGGTTGTTCTCATCAGGTTCACAGGGACGCATCGCTCAGCTCTCCTGAAGTCTGTGTGTCTCCGTGCTGTCACAGATTGCCAGAAATCCTGCAGTGGTCCCTGCAGATACCCTGATTTTCTCTTTCTAGGCTTGTGTTTGTGTAGCTAAATGCGAGCGGCGTGTTCGATAGGGGAAGGGGAGGATTAAGAGCACGAGTGATGTGACGAGCATCGTGCTGCAGGATTCAGGTGTTGCCGGAGGCGCGGGGGCCCCGGGGATGGTGCAGGGCTTTGTGCTCAGCCCCCGCCTGCCCCCCGCAGTTTAAATGGGAATATAAAGCAGCAGGTGATGGATGCAGCAGCCTGACAAGTGTTATTTCTCTCTGAGCATCTCTGATGTTTGAGTAATTTGAAAAGAGAATTACAACTTCGCTGACTTTCTAATTTAGACCTGGCTAAATCTGGTATTAATGTAATTTCTGAAGTTTGCTTTGGGAACGAAGTATGGAAAATGGAGACACTTCTAACTGCTAAGTTTTGAGCTTTGTTTACTTTTTAATATTGTGTTTGAAAACTGATGCTTTGTGGTGGAAATAGCTGAAGTGAATGAAGCAACGTTTGCTTGCTGTGCTGGGTGAGCTGTGGCAGCACGGAGGAACAGCTGTGACATTTGGTTTTGAGACCAAATCTGGAAATTTCATTCAGAG
>VYZM01016403.1:122664-144476 GCA_013398915.1 Dromas ardeola | reverse complement strand
AGGTTGCTTTTGTTTCCATTTATTTTTTTAAGTCAAAAATCTTTGTGGAAACCTGTTTGATGAACCCAAGGGGAGTTGAAGCATGGTGTGCGTGTTGCGGCACGTGCGGGGTTGGAGCACGACTGAAGCAACTGTTCTCAGCCCGGCACCTGAGATAAGTAGGGGACAGCATAAGCGACAAGTTTTGCCGTCTGCCGTGTGCCACAAGAACAAAGCTGTTGTCTTCTAAGGACGTTGGGTGTAAAGGAATTAGAGGATTCCCAAGAAAATGAATCTTTTTCATGTAGTTGACCAATGTCAAGGTGTCGGTCAAGGTACCAGCAAGAATCTGATTATCTACAAAGATGATAATAAGCTTAAAATAGCTGATGATAGCAAAAAGAGAGGGGCAAATGGAGAAAAAGACAAGAAAATGCTGTTTGAGGGCTTGAGGCGGTGTTGGGTGCAGTGGCGAGGATGCAGATAGCTCCGTGTCTGGTGGAGCACCACCTTGGCGGAGGAAAGGCTGGAGGCCGAGCCAGCGCAGTGGTTGCAGCCTTCCTGCATTGCGAGAGCGAGTGGTGATGGGTTACGGCAAATAATCCCGGGCGGGCATCTCATTAAACACGTGTGGAATTGTTCCTCTTGGAGTGAACTTCGCCTGCTGCCATCTGCTCAGCAGATTCAATTAAACAAGGAGGGGTGGGAAGAATAAAGTACAGATGCTAATGCGCTGTGTAAACTGTGATGGGCAAGTTCTCCTAAATATTTAGACTAGTTTTGTAAGTTTGTGGAGCTGACTTACTCTGGGGTCTGTGAAGTTCCTTTAACTGCGTTTGGAGGTTGCCACTCAGCTCTGTTTTTCTACTTAAGGTTAGATGACTTTTTAAGTTAGTGAAATTAGCTTAAATACAACAGGGAGAGGTTTTTGGCTTCGGGTGAAATTCTGCTTAGGAATTCTTGACTAGGGAGCAGATATCCCGAGTAACGGGACCGTTCCCAGGTAGGGGCCGAGCAGTTAAACACGTAGCCTCGGGGAGCTCCGTGTGCGACAGCTCATGTGTTCTTGGGTGGTTTCAAGCCTTATTTAGTTTTTCCTGTTGTTTTCGGCTCAGTGTCTGTGATGGCAGTTTGACTAACAGGCTCCTGCTCCCCCTCTTTCTGACGTGCACAGAGCTTTTAATTAAAAAAAAGTAGAAGACACCATTTGCTAGAGCTTGGTTAAATTATAAATCAAGGAAAAATAGGTTAAAAACCTAGCCCAGTGGCCAAATAAATTCCTGCTGGCACTGAGACTCTTACACAACCGTGTATCATGTTCTCTGGCATTATTTTGAAGGTTCATAAGCACGGCTACGTGTTAAAGGGGTGGAGGATGGGGTCAGCTTTGTGTTTAGGACAGAAAGCTCCATTCTTGGTAGCTGACAGTCTATTTCCTTCTCGCTCCTTTTGATGTCTGGAGACTAAATGCTGCGTGGAGAGAAAAATTCAATTCATTTAAAACATTTTGCATCAAAATGACATGCTGTAATGTATTTTCTTCTGATGTTTAAATTATCTTTTCATCTTATGAAGGGGTGGGGGGGGAAGCCAACGTGTTTGTAGTTAAAGTACCCAAGCAGAACTTTAAACAAAGGTCTGGAAGAAGAGGAAGTCTCAGTGTACGGGCAGCTTTTAAAAGTAGATGCCTTTTTTTTCTTCTTCTCCACCCCCCCCGCCTTGGCTCTCTGGGACTTGTAAACCAAGGAGATTTATTGCTGCCCTTCCAAATGCTTCTTTAGAATTAAGAGTTCAAATTTTTGAAATTCCTGAAGTCCTCAGGAGGGAGAGGGATAAGGGAAAGTGATGAGCGTAAGTGGAGCAGAGCACACCAAAGGGGTTTCCAGGCTGGTTTTGCCAGTTAGAGCTGCATGCAGCCTTACCAGGAGGAAAACAGCTAAACCTGCATCAAGAAAACTCTTGGGAGTTGTGAACCAATGATTACACTGGATTAGGATGATATTTAGACTTCTTTAGTAACTGCAGTTGTTATTGCTAATAATTTGGAGAGCTGACTCTGGCTTATTGTCTTGGTGTAAACATGAGTCTTAGTAATTTCACAACTGTCACGTCCAGGGAGGGACTCAATGGGGTCTGTATGAATCACCGTCCTTCGCCAGATGTGGCCGTGCCTACAGATGTTCTTGCTGATGTATCGTCATGTGTTTGGCATAACACTGATAGCGGTGGAATCCGCTCCGTCAGTGAAATCCCAGCTCCCCTTGAGGCTGGTAGAGAAAAATCTCCGGATTTTTCAGGAATGCCATCGGTGTAACCCCAAATCCTTCCAACCTTATTTTTCAGTCTGGAAACAGAGTATTAACACGATGTTGAATGTTCTTCCTGCACGTAACCGCTGTAGGTAAATGGTGACGGCGGTGCTGCTCTTGCCTGCGGAGGCACAGCGGATGGAGGGACTTGTATCCCTCCGGGAGCAGACAGTGAGCTTTCCTAGGGCTCAGCTCTCTCACTTCTCTCTTCTGATACGTCCTTTTTTGCCATTAGTGAGCCCAGTTTGGTTGTGTTCAAAAGTGGGTGTCGTTTTTCTCTTTTCCAGATACCAAATGTGTCTAAATTCGGCTCACAACCTCTTGTGTGTTAGTGGAAACAAGTGCTTTTAGAAATAGTTACGTTGGGTTAATGTTTAGTGCAAGAGAACAGTCGTAGTTTGCGCGGGCACTAGCTTTCAAATGCAAAATATGTTTTTTAGCACCTTATGTCAGTTTGGTAAATTAACAGATGTTTTGAAAAAAACCTGTTATGTGTTTGCCTTCAAAACCAAAACCATCCTCTTCACGCAGATCCAGAAACGGGTATATGGAGACATGATTTCTCTTGGGGAAGCCTGACAACAGACTCCCCAGGTGAAGCGGTCCTTTTCTGACACAGATTTCCTCACCCATGCGCCTTTTGGAGCTGCTTTAATGTGATACTTATAACAGAAAATCTCTTACGTGTCCTTTCTGATTTGTCTTGCAGAGGATATTCAACTCCTTTGTGTACACAGAGAAAATATCGAATGGAGAAAGTGAAGTTCAACAGGTGAGTCCGAAAGCCCCTTCCCACCTCCTGTTGCCCGCTGGCAGCATTACAAAGGCAAGTTAAAAATTACAGTTTATCGGGATTTATTGTGGCCACTTCCCTAGTGTCCAGCACATCAGAAGACCCATCTCCATTTATATTCTATTCCGTTTATTGAGAGTTTTGCATTGCCATGAAAAGGCTTTCGAGCTGCTTTGTGTGGGTTCTTCCCTTAGAAACAAAAGAGCAGAGCTGGAGCCCTCGTGTCGTATCTCACGTTAATTGACTAGTTTTTATGTTGGAAGTGTCTCTTTTTAAATTGTTTTAATTCAAGGCAGAAACAGTAATATTGTTTATGAACGTGGAAATGGTATCAATTGCTTTGTGTAAATACGGGACAGCTACAGCCTGATGTAGTTGTGGTTGAGGTTTTTTGTCATTTTGTTTGGGTTTTTCTTATGGGAACACATTTGACCATTTAACTCTTCAATTTAACATTGAGATAATATGTCTCATAACATGGGCTTGTTTGCATTTTAATACATGCATGCGTTTGGAAAATGAATTTTGGGTCGATTGTAAAACAGATCAAATAGATCTTGCTTTCGTCTTTAAGAAATTAAGGTACGAATTCAGTATGTTCACAACTGCACCTTCGCGCTAAACGTGATGAGTTTCGGTAGAAGAGGCGGCCGCTGCCCTGCCTGGGCAGCCTGGGCGCCCGAACAAAGCACCAGCTGCTCCTTCCAGCTGAAGCATGGACTCAGGTGCACAACCTTCAGCGAGAAACCTGACCTTCCTAGACCCAGCAAGCCAGTTTTAATGTTCGGTAAAAGCAAAAGTCCCTCAGAGGAGCTCTCCCCGGGGAAATTGCTCTCCGGCCACTCACATGAGTCGCTGTTGCTGGTTTCCAAGAGTGTATCAGTCCATTGCACGCTCCTGTACATGGTACAGGTATTACTCTGTCAGGTAATATAGACAATTAACACTCTAACTTGTGTTTACTGTAAATAGGAAATTTCCCAGAGGTTTGTTTCTTTTCCCAAGGAAAAAGTCAAAGCAGAGCTGGATCAAATGGGATTTTGAATCCCTGCACACTGTATTTAAACTTTGGGAGAGTTTGCATTGGAGAGCAGGGCTCAGCTCCTCTTCTGTTTCGGAAGAAATATGGTGGCTTTTGATGGGATTCTGGTCAATGTAGGAACTAAATTAATTTGCAGGAAATGGCAATAGTTCAGGAAAAGTTCCAACACCACTGGATTTCTGTTAAACAAGAAACAAGTCTTTAGTGTAGAAGCCTTGTCCCATAAGGGCATTAAATTGAAGTGTGTAATTATATTAACAGATAACTTTGGTAAATATAAGAGCATGTGATTAATGATCTCGAATTTAAATTAGGCTGTTAGATTGAGACCATACAAATTTTAAGATGGATCTCCTGTGAGAGCTATCATAAAAATGGCAAGGTTTATATTTAGAAAAAACCCAACAAAGTTCACCTTTGGTACCGCTCGTGTCTGTATTAGATGTTTATTTGCTGAGGTACAGATGGGTGTGGGAAACAACAGAAGAAACCAGAGCAAGGCATTAATCTTGGTAAATTACACTAATTCTGGTATTAACGATTGCTTGACCCTGCAGATAATAGTGTTTCAACCCTAGTAAGAGATGTTATGCTTTACAGGAGGTTTTTCCTGTCTCTGGTTAGTTAGAAGACATCTAGAGCAAGTTTTTCCTGAGGCTTGGTCCTTCTGTGGGAGTCTGACCTACATATTAAATTTGGCAGTAGAAACACATTTCTGATTTTCAGTCATCACAGTTGAGATCATCACCTGTAATACAAGAGTAAAAAGATATGGGGAGAGGTAAATAAGTCAGGAGGACGTTCTCCTGCAGTTTTGATTCCACTGCCTTTGTTATGCCACCTTTCCCACTTTGCTTCTCAAGTGAACCGTGCAGAAGACTTTCCGTACCCCTAGTAATTATCCTTATTCTTTCCTGGGTTTGTTTGGCTTCTGCTTTATTTTTTTTTTTTCTATTTTTTTTGTTAAGCAGTCACCAGTAGCATGAATGACATGACACGGGGGGCAGCAGATGTGCTGTTCATGTTGTATTAGAGCCTTTCAATTATTTCTTAAATCTCCTCTCTTCCAATAACACCCTTTCCCCTCCCCAAAATTATTTTTCTATTTTGACAACCCCTAATTGGAGAGCACAGAATTAAGAAGAGGTTATATGGAACTGAGCATAAGGACTTCCTGTTCTCTTATTGTAAGTGGTGCCTTTTTTCACCTGGAGGTCCATATGCCTATGGACCTGTATTTGAGTAGTTCACTTTGTGTGATTATTATTAATTTATACAATTTTGCTGTGTGTTCCTATTAGAATCCCAGACTGGTTTGGGTTGGAAGGGACCTTAAAGCCCACCCAGTGCCACCCCCGGCCCTGGGCAGGGACACCTCCCACCAGTCCAGGTTGCTCCAAGCCCCGTCCAACCTGGCCTTGAACCCCTCCAGGGATGGGGCAGCCACAGCTTCTCTGGGCAACCTGGGCCAGGGGCTCACCCCCCTCACAGCCAAGAATTTCTGCCTGAGATCACATCTAAATCTCCCCTCTTTGGGTTTTTTTTGTTGTTGTTGTTGTGCCAGTGAAATATTGTAAATAAAAATTGGATGTCCAAATTACAATCCCGTAGAAGAAATTTGCTGCTTGGAAAGGCATCATGCTGTTGGTGATGCCAGGGGGTTGGTTTATGCGGTGCCCAAGGTCGGATGTGCAGGAACGGCGATGGTTCAGCGGTGCAGATGGGAGATGTGCCGCGCTCGGCGTGATGCTGGAGCCACCGTCCACCCTCAGGAGGCTTCGGCTTCCCTTTGAGCATGCACAGGTGGGTGCTTGTGTGCAAAGGGACCACAAAAGGGGAATTGTCGCCTGAGTTTAAAAGTTTAAATCCGAAACCATCCCAACATCTTAAAGGAAGGGTTCGCTGCCTTTGACATCGCGCTGGGGTGACGTTTTTTCTTGAGTGTTTCTGGGTGGTCTGCACACCACGAAAGGGCCATGTGGGCTAGATTATACGTATCAGATGGCTTTTGAAAGCTAAAAGTGTTTTTGGGAAACCAAGAAACTGGATTAAAACTTCTTTGAAGTCTCGACTATCGATTCTTCACTTAGGAAAAAACACTGCTTGTTTCCCAGCCACAGATGTACGTATTCACCCTAAGTAGATATAAATAACTGTCTAAACACTGTAGGTAGTGTGATGAATTCGGAGCTGTCAGAAGAGAAAAACGAGGCCCCGGTGAAGCATAATTACTGTGGTTAAAAGCTCAACAGTGAAGTGGATAGAAGAATAATTGAGCACTTCTGTTTCATTAATAACCAGGTCTTTTAGCCCTAATGAATCACAAGCAATATAACCGGAGTTTTATGAGTAAGAGTAGTACATCGAACGGGATGGTCTTGAGCAAATGCAAACAAATGTAAGCAAATTAAATCCCCTGTCGCTCATTCCTGGTTTTGTCATTCATTAACATTTCCTTAGCAACTGATACCCGAAGGCAATTAATTACGGTTTTATGTCAGCTGGGATTTTTTTCTGGCAGACCACTGGATTGTTGGGGGGGATGTCTTTTTTTTTTTTTTATACCAAACTGTGTAAATAATGACTTTCAGTTTGTTGTGAAAGTGAAAAACTACAGCTGTTGGCCTTCAGGCCCAACTATTCTCTTGGCTTTCTTCATGGCACACGAGGAGTGGTTTACCTTTTGACGTTAAACTGCTTACACTTTTCAGGTCTACAGTTACACAATTACTGTTGTACGTAACAGGTAAAACCTTTTTTGCTTTGAATAGGTTGTAAAAGATTGGATGGCGATTGCCAAAAATAACTTGGATTCCTTTGCTGTAAGGTCTTTCAATATCAGAGCACTTGTGTACAAGATGAAAATGAAGTGGTGTGAACTAGTGATACAAATGAAGTGGAAAATGATTAGTTTTATTAGGGGGAAAATCTAGATTAGTTGTTTTCAAGGAAGTCAGTGTGTGTTCAGCGTCCTGCCAGACATCTGGTTTTTGAAGTGTAGAGAACATGAAACTGGGCTTCAAGGAGGAGAGGGGACAGTGACAGAGTCTTGGGCAGGAGCGTATTTACCAGCTGCATGCAGAAAAGTCTCGATGCGCTTAACTCTGGCAGAGAAACTGGGAGCACAGCAGCACCGACGTCTCTGCAGAGGGAAATTCATGATCATTTCTTCTACTTCTGTCTGTCCGTCCATGCATCCTGGGGAAAGAAGCGGTAGCAAATAAAGTAATTAAATGAATTAGTTCAGACGGTCAACTCTAAATGTGCATATGTCAGCTGAAAATCACCTTGCTGGAATATTCCTGTGAATGTTCCCTCCTGTTTGAAGGCTGGGAAGGACAAGGACAGAGGGAGGATTTTAGTTTAGAATAAGTGCATGCACAAGCAGTGAGATACGGCCTTTTGTCATTAGTTTTTTTTCTTGTTTAATGTATCCTTCTCTCCAGGTAGCTCCTGGGTTGAGCGCTAAAAGATTGTTGTTCCTCTTCCTTCTAGCCCGTTCAGAGCATAATTATCATCCATAAAAATAGCAGTAATAACCTGGAAAATCAGTTTTGTAGAAATCTGTTAGGAGCTGCTTTGAAATCAAAGTTAGTTAGTTAGTTGGGAGGTTCAGGAACAGAACTGTGAGGCAAAACACGTCTTTTTTACAGGTATGCCATTTTGTTCCTAATAGAACCAGATTACCAGACCTCCTTCACCTCTGTTCTCTTCTGGCTTCGTACAGAAGCAGTGGTTTCTTCGAGACCCAAGCAGGTTAGGAATAAATATGTTAAAAATGTTCTAGAATAGGAATCTGTGGACGCACAGTAGCGTTAAGTTGTGATGCAGCGGGAGGGGTGCCTGATGGACGTTGAAGAAAGGTACTTTGGTTCCAGGTTCTTCTGGCTCACAGAGGGGATTTAAAAATAAAAATACTAAGTAAAATCTTCAATGTGTAAGCAACACTTTTCAAGGAGCCTGGTAGTGTTAAATCCCCGTCTGCGAGTCCGTTACGGCATCCATGCCTGTCAGCCTCGTTGATACATATTTTATATACAGTCTTGAAAACATTAAAAATACCTTGGCTTTCAAGATACAGCCAGAACTAAAACCTCACCTTGGAGCTCTGCTTTCCCTCCGTGCTCCCTGAAAAGGGAAGGCTTCAGAGCCATGGAGCTTTGAGGGGAACGAAGCTTTAAAAAAAAAAAAAAACAACAAGGCTCGAGGGAACTATGCAAATGAGGAAAATGTCTCTGGGAAAATTAGAGAAACTCACTGATGTTGTGATGAAAGGTTGTCAGTGGAGATGGCGACAATTGAAGTGCATTACCCATGGGTAATAGAAACAGGTGGTACCGTCCAACCTGTCTGCAAACTGAAATGCTTTGGCTGCATGCCAGCTGCCAAGAAAAAAAAATAAATTAAAAAAAAAAATCACAGCTCATGGCTGCATTGTTTGGAGCGAGCACTCATTTCTCATTATTCGGTTCCTTAAAATTAAGGAGAAAATACAGAAATCTGAAAAAAAGCCGAGAGGAAGCCACCCCTCCCCTTTGTTTTTAAAATGAGGTGAAGAACACTTTGAGAATTGACACGAGGATAATAGCGTTTTATGTCAATCTCAAGGTATCCAGGTTTATTTTAGTCCCCATTAAAATGGGTGAATTTGAGCATTTCTGTGGGAGCAGGAAATGTCTGTCACCCTTGGTACTTACCCACGGGTATACCTGGGCATGGGCTGGCAGCCCCCTGCCCCTTTTATCTGCCTGACTGGGGATACAATTTTCCATTTTGCCTTAAAAATGTTTTAAACGATTATATTAGGGTGGCTTCGGAGTTCCGTGCTCTGGCCTTTCGTTATTTGTAATCTCTCTTTCTGAACCTCTGAGGGTTTGTAACCAGTGCGGCGCGGGTCTCGCATCCACCAGTGCACAACTGGGCAGGTTAAAAAAAGCAGGGTGTCTGTTGGGAAAAACAGTCATCTTTCGCTTAAAGATTTTAGGTTTTTATTTGGGAAAAGGAAAAGCCGATTTAAGCTTGCAGCTTTTATTCTGACAGGCCGTAGCGACCGCGTGCATCGCTTTGCAAACCGAATAATGTTTTGGAGCTAATGATGTGAGTGTGCACGCATGCATGGGCACGCGGGGCAGAGACGAGGAGCTCAGAAATATGTATTATTTTTTGCTGTTATTTTAATCGCTGAGAGCTGGAGTGCTTGTTCACCGTCATGGATTTTTATGCTTCAGTGAAGCCCAGCTACGGAAGAAAAATTAAGTTAGTTTTGTTAGGCTTCCTCTGGATTGTACATCTCGATTTGATTAATTAGAACCGTTTGGTTTTAGTAATTTTTCAGCTGATTGCTGTGTTAGCCGTAGGTTCTTAACGTGGTTTCTTCATTGTAATAAACTTGCAATGGAAAATTGAAAGTGACTTTTTGGAGTTAGCTGGTTTTAAAGTGGTTTTGATTGTCAGGAGCGTTCTCGTGCTGTCAGAGGGCAGTATTTTTAGGGTTCTTCAGATTAGACAAACTCAGTTCTTCCAACCGTGCTTGTGTCCGTGGGCAGAAAATAGACGGCTGTGTAGCTCTGGGAGGCTTCAGGTCCCTTGTTGCTGACACGCACTTGACTCTCTGCCCCCACTGAAGTGTTGGATCTCGTTTAATAAAAGTAATGTAATGACTTCGAGCCGTTCAGAGGATTTTCGACGGGAGATACGGTTTTGGTACTAAGCATTTGCTTTTTATCAGGTTCTGAGGTACGGGCTCTTCTGAAAAACAGATTTGTCAGATCTTCAGACTCCGCACAGCAGGGTAAAATTCAAAGGCTGTGGGGTGCTTTTATCGTTCAACCTGGAAGGTGAAAACTCATCAACACGGAAACCTCATCTTGTACAGCATTCATTTATCAGAGGAGAGCGGCGATTCCAAAGGAGAGTCCTTTCGCTCTGATGCTCCGTGTTAGTTTTGTTACAGCTAATGATGGTCGTGTGGTCCTTTTTTTCAGCAAACTTAAGCTCTCTCCCCTTTTTGGGATTTCAGGTAGGGAAACCGAGAAAGAAATGTATAGATTCAGGTATCTGGTTTACACAGTGCTTTAGCACAGGTATTTCATTTGCCCAGATGGGGAGGGGAACTTTGTAACCATGAAACTTAAATGCTTTGATTTAGGAAATTTGGCTTGTGTATGTTTGAGACCCTCCAGAAGAATACGCTTCTCAAAGACACGTTTGAGGAGTACAGTTGGACACAAAAAGAAAGTTTACCAGAAAACAGAAATTATCCAGCAGCTTATTATCTAACAACTGGGAGCAATTTAATAGTGTTGGATGCCTAACATGGAGGAGACCATTAGTAGTCCTCTGGTGCCTCGGCAATAAATCATTCTACAAAACTAATTAGGTATAATTCTGCAAGTCATTTGAGCAAGGTCCTGTTAAAACCTGCGCTCCTAGGAGACCTGTCGTTGAGCTGCAGCATTTGCTGGGAACAATGGAGGCAAAGGCATTGCTGTTATCAGTGTGGGCCTCGTTATTCGCATCACCAAGTAAATCATGATAAAATGTCCTGTTAATAATAGTTAGGAAAGACGTTTGTCAGTCCAGGGGGTCTGGAACAACCGGCAGTGTTTCTGAGCACACAAATGCAGTGGCACCGTTAAATCATCCTCGTGGAGTTTGAAGTGCACAGGGAGCAGCAGAGATCAGTGTTAGGAATTAACGAGCAACTTCAGTTCTGAAAAAAGTTTGCAGAAATGCAAAATGCAATATTTCTCAGTATCCCACACTGCAGTATATTGCTCAGAGATGATTTCCTTTCATTTAGGATGCGTTTGGCAGATGATTAAATGTAATACGTAGGTTGGTGTGAAAAGGATACTGAATGTGCCAGAGCAAATCGTGTGTGTGACTGATCAGTTTCATTAATTTCTTACTTTAAATGAAAGACCAAGAGCAAAAGTCTCAGTAAATGTTTCTTGTAAAACCTGATGCTTCCTATTAACTGTGTTTATTCTCACATTTGCTGAAATAACAGCCGCAAGTTTTTCCCTTCCAATTTTCCTCTCCAAAGTCGTTAGTCAGGCTCGTTGTGAAGTGCCTAATGAACTAGACACAAGCGAGCTCTTATCGGGCAGCAGAGGAGATTCAGTAGGCCTGGGATGTGTCCCTTGGTGACACTGTGGGCCATCGGACTGCCTTGGATCTGCCCGGCACGGGGAGAGCCCGGGCACAACCGTGCCTTCAAATCACACACCAACCAGCAAAAATTTTTTTACTTGTTTTTTTATTTATTTTATTTTTAAGAAACATTTAAAGAGAAGGGGTAAAATACCCAGCTTGCTATTTCTAAAGTTAGGCACTCTAATTTTTTTTTTTTAAAAGGCCTGAGAATTGCCGGGGAGGGATGACAGTCTGGTTTTTTTTTCACTTTCTGAAAGGAGAGAAATTTGATCATCTGTGATTACAAGTAATAGTCTAACCTCTAAACTGTGTCCTGATTTATAAAGGGCTGCCTTCATCAGAGGGACATCTGGCAACAAAAAGCTTGTGGAAGAATTTCACCTGTGGGAGACAGTTGTCATTGTTTTCTTTCTGTTATAATGTCAATTACAGTTTTTGGGTTGTTATTTGAAGTCTGTAGTTAAGCTATTGTAGCTTACGACTAGCCACGGTGAGCTGCTAGATCGATTTAGAAAATCACTTGGAAGATGCTCAGCAAAGAGCCCCTGGTGCCCCCCAGGAAAGCAGCAGGAAACACAAAGTAAAAAAGTGCGAACTGGGATGGCTTATTTTGCCCAAATCGCAATGAGGAGAACTACGTGAGAGCAGTTGTGAAATGCTTCTGCGCAGATCCACCTGGCTGAGGAGGCTGCTGCTGAACAGAGAAATACGCGTGGCAGTATTCGGGACTGCCTGGATCCTGAGCTTGTTCCCTGCAGTAATTCAAGGCGCTCTGATGTACTCTTGCGTGTTTGCTCTGGAACCAGAAGGAGATTTCTCTGTAGGGGAGGTCTGCTGTAATACAATTACTTGGGCTTTCCTTAAGGGTCCATTTATAACGCTTCTTTAGATTGACTTGTGGCCTGTTTATTTTAGTCTCCATCATGTCTTTGTCAGGTCTCGCAAGAGCATCATACTGGAGAGCTTCAGTGGTAAGCCAGTAGCGCAGGTACAGTCACATCCAGGTGCCAGGTCTTAATGAAAGGGAAGTTTGATATAATGGAAATTTCACTTTTCATTCATGCAAAACGCAATGTTCAAGTACCCATTGCTAGATGGTAAATGTATTTTATCTTTCTGTATAGACTTCGTTCTGTCGCCAATATTATTAATTACTTGACTTCACAGTTACCTTTAACACGTGCAGTTTTTACTTTCCATTCAAGTTTGTTAACAAGGAACGTGGTAATAACAGAGAAACTGGCCTAATTTTCATCTTTCTTCTTTTTTTTTTTTTTTTGGTTTGTTTGTTTGTTTTTACAGTTGGCAAAAAAAATTCGTGAGAAGTTTAACCGTTACTTGGATGTTGTGAATCGTAACAAGCAAGTAGTGGAAGCATCGTATACTGCTCATCTCACGTCGCCCTTGACTGCGATCCAAGACTGCTGTACAATTCCACCATCTATGATGGAGTAAGTATTAAATTCTGAAGTTACTTATTCTGTCATTTAGTATGTGAAGAAAAAAGGTGAAAGTTTCTCTTTGCAAAATAACCTGTATTTTCTGCCACTGGGTAACTCTGAAAAAGGGGGGAAGACAGTACTCCAAAGGTGTTCCTTATCTTGTTGTCGTATTCATTTACATTTCTACTACACACATGTTTAATGAGAAGCTTTAAACAAGGACTGGGACTCAGCTCTGATGGGCTGTAAAATGAAAAAAATGGAAAAAAAATTGTTCAACCCTTAATTGCATGGGATAGTCTTCTATACAAAATGAGTCGGTCTATGTCCAAGACAGTGTTTTTGCATTGAGATGCTGCTTGCCCTGAATAACTCTTCTGAAGCTGGTCACAGGACTCTTTCCCCCCCCTCCCACCTTTGAAGTACAGTAACCAAAATCACGAGTTGGTCAGTACATCACATGCTAAAAATATTGCATTGCAGTTTAATCAAGTTGACATGCTGCTGTTTGATACACAGATTTACAGAAATAGAGTACATTGCTTGGAAAGTGAATTTCTTCATTTTTAATTTGTTTTGGTTTTAAATACAAGAGTTTTGAATAGTCTAAATCCAATCTAATTGTCTTTAATCATGTTCTATTATGCTGCGTATTTGCCGAAACTTCTTTGGGTTTCCTAATTGCAGGAAGGTGTGATAAAAGGTCTGATTTTTCCAATAACAGTGTGTAATAATTTGTTTTAAACAATCAACATTTTAAACACTTCCATATGTGCTAGAGAACAAGAGTAACTTTCTCGCTGTTTATCATACAATGCAAACCTTGATTACAGAGTGTATTTTCATTGTTTATATCTCAGTCTGATTTAAAAACATTTTAGAAAGAGGAAGGTAATGTGGGTGATAAATATTAAAAACATTTTCTGCAATCTAACTATAAGGCAGCTCTTCTCTTAATGGCAGTGTTCATCTCTTCTGAAGTATGGCATTAACTTTTGTTCTTATAAGGACTTTAAATACGTGCTGTGTTGAAATAGGTGGTATGAATCTGTGTCTGGAGAGAAAGGCCACTTGCTTGTTTTGTGTTTATTGTCGTTGGCATAAAAGTAAGAAATCTCGATAGGGTTAAGCTTCAGGTGGTTCCAAAGCAAGAGGCACCTCGCTGTTGGGTTGTGCGTAGATTTAGTGGTCTCAGTGCAGCTCCCACTGGACAAGGTGCCTACGTGCAATGCTGGCACATCTGGTGCTAAATAGCCGGGCTGTTGGCAGCGTTAGTAGAAAGGTCAAGAATTAGTTGAGGATGAAAATCCTTCTGCCCTCTGATCCCTCTGTGCAGGAACCACCAGCCAGCTGTAACACCTTCCAAGCACAATTTTTCATAAAAAAAAAAATAGAGAGAGGTCTGCTCTTAGTCTGGAAACTTTCATGAATTGCCTTTCACTTTGTCCTCCAAAATTACTTAGTGTGGAAGTCCTTTAGAAATTTCTTTGCCCGTGGTGGACTTGTGTAAGGATCCTTCACAGTAAGTGTTTGAAAAAAAGAACTGGAGGTCACAGCTGGCAAAGCAGAGAGTTGAATGTTCTATTTGCAGAGCTCCTGATTTGGGCTGTACGGTATGATTCTCATTATTTAATTACTTGGCTTGATAATATTAAATCTGCTTAAGTGGTTAGCAGACCAATCTATCACTCTGCAGGACCTTCCAGACAGTGTTTTGGCAAGACATGGTCAAGTATTTCTGGTTGAAGAACTGTGGCTTATCAGACCACTGCTGTCTTTAGGAAATTGTCTGCAAGTCATAACAAAGAAAGAATGTAAAAACGTGTTTTTCTTATGAAACTTAACTTCAGAGTTGTTACTGGTGCCATGCTTTGTTAATTGCACGTTGACTGAATGCTTCTGCCATCATCTCGGTTGTCGTTTCTCTCCCTTCTGTCCTTCCTGCCTGCTGCTCTTCCTTTCATTTTCCTTCTCTGTGACATCTCCCTTCTGGGATACTCCCCATTTTGGTTACAAATGTCAGGGGAAAAAGCTAATGTGGATATCCAAGGTGGCATTATTAGGTCTTAAGTTGGACACAAGCCTGCTAAAGGGGAAAGTAAAACGGTTCACGGGGGCAGGGAGTGGTTGTTCCTGAAATGCCAGGAGGGCACCTCACGCCATGCCCCTGCTCAGCGTCGACAGCTGCCTCAAAACCTGTCCTTGTCTCCCTGCCTCTCCAGGAGAGAGAGTCATTTTTAATAGAAATGCCAAAATTAGATAACTTTCTTTTCAAGCAGAAGCTTTCCATAAAAATTAAAAGATTACTCGCTCGTTAGCATCCCCGTTTCTTTCCCTTGGTCACTTCTAGGCCTGGTTCAAAGGGAGGAAATGGCGAGTGTCTTTGCGGGCAGGTGTATCGGGAGCCACCAGTAGCTTTTTTTCTTTTTGTTGTTGTCCAGAGAAATACATAGACTGAGATTTTTGACAGAAAATACTGGAAGTTAAGATAATGAGGTTTTTGACAGAAAACACTAGACGTTAAGGTACCTATCTTCATGGTCAGATTTTAGGGAACTGGCACACATGTATCAGTGTCTGAATGTGGATTTAGGAATCAGATTTTAAAACACAAGACACAGTTCTCTCTCACCTGGATACTGTGATCATATTTTGAGGGCTACTGATTTACTTGAACTCTGCCACCTTTAATTTTTGGACTAATTTGGTCCAGCTGTGCGCTTGTGAGAAGTTAAGTTAGGTGTGTTTTTGCTGCTGGCAGCTTATCCTTGATGCTTAAAAAAATGCATGTTAGCGTTGGGCAGAAGAGTGCTGGACTTAGAGCAACAGTAATTAGAATAGTTCGGTTTAGAGCATTTATTAGCTGCTGCTGTAGAAAAAGTCACGTTGAAAAAGACACAGATTTGTCTGTGGTATTTGCTGTTTTCAGGAGGTACTTTGCTTTAGATTGTACCTTGAAGATGTGTGTGTCCTTCGGGCTATGGTTTTTCTTTCGGGAGGGTTGTGAAATATTTGTGTTCCAACTGCTTAACTCTGAGTATTCTTTTTCTTGGTGCAGGGAGGTGTTTCGTCATGTGGCCTCTTCACTTGAGTAAACATTAGGTGCAAGAAGAGTGTCAGAAGCACCTTATCTTCAGGGCGTATTTTTAAGGTAGATTTGAAGGCTTGTCACACAATATTTAAGGTTGTTTATCACATGGTGTTCAGCCTCTAAAAGCACAATGACATTTTTAGATGAGGGCACTCCATGTTGTCAAGCAATTCCTCCATCAGCCTTTGACACCGCTCTCTGGCTTAGTGACATTGCTTTAGCAATGCAGCACGTTTGGGTTTGTTTTGGAAAAATTACGTGGGAAGGTATTTGCAGTCTGTGTAAAGTAGAGATGATGAACTGTTGTGTAGAGAGAGGATTTATTTTAAAGAGTTTTTAATGGCTTGGTATCTTTATTTAGTTTATATTTGTTGTTAGCGTTAACAAAATTAGCCACGTGGGGCCTTGTATTTGCTTGTATTTATCTTGAAAATCTGAGCGTTGGCTTAGAAGACAGTTTGCCGTGTTACTTGAGATAAACTGTGAGAATACCACACCTGGTAACTATAAATAAATGATACGAAACAGGACTAACAAAGCATGAACTGGGGTAGAAAATGAATATGGCATTGAAATTACTCATTTAGTTGAGTATGAGATATGCCAAGGAAAACAAGATTTATTTTATTGCCGTTATGTGGTGTTGGTGTGATTCCAGTCCATGGTGACTAGTTCTGGATTAAAATTAAGAGCCTGGCTGTGCTTTCGGTTGCTATATTGTACCCAACACGTACTGGCCTAACTAGTGCTAAGTGCTAGCAATCACATGTTAGTTCTCCCCACCAAGGTAGGTTTGAGCAATAGAACTACCTTGTTTTGGAAAGTGGGGAAAATAAATAAATTAGAATATGCAAAATCAACTTGATGAGGCAGTGCAGTTGGTGGCTATTGAGCGGTTTTGGCAAAGGGACTTTTCCAAGGGATTTTTTTAATTCAGCAAACATTTAATCATACGCTTATGCACATCTGGTTTACCAAAGCATTTAAACATGTGCTTATGTCAATGGAAATTAATCATACGCTTAAGTATATATGCAAGTACTGCTAAGTAGAGGTGGAGTGCTAAATTGGAGCAACAGAGCAGGGGGTATGTGTTTTTCTTTAGTTTTTGGTGTTCCTTCCTTCAGATATAGCTGTTTGCATTTTTGGTTCTTACTTAATCGAGGTTTGGGAGCGGAGAAAATAAGATGGCAGTGGAGGGAGAGACTCAGAAGTGGATGGTAGGAAGACCCGGTATCTGCCCCACCAACCGGGTGATACTTGTGTCCGTGGGGTCAGAGCCTGGAGCCTTGCTCCTGTTCCCAGGGCTGTGCCGCGTCGAGGGAGCGCCCATAGCGGTTGAGAAGAGGCAGCCCGTGGCATGACTCCAACCAGACAGACAGAGTTAATATGGATAAAGTGCTCCGGGCTCTTAGCAAAATGGATGGGTAAACTGATGGCAGATAAGGAAAATGGATGTCAAGTGACATGCATATTCTAATCCTTGAAGAAATCCCTGCTCGAAAAATACAGCTTTGTGTTTCCTCGCTGAGAAAGGCTGCTGACGAAGCCATGAGAAACAGATTTTGTGCTGTCTCCAGGTTATTTACCAGTGTTTTAATTAAAGCATCTTCCTTCTTAAGAGGATAGATACCTTTGTGTACAAGACGGCGTCTCCTGTTTGTCATGCCTGAGATGCTTTGTTCCCGAGAAAGCCCTCAGTCAGTTGTTAGGAAGGAAGTCCTGGAACTGAAATGGCCTGATGTGCGTGAGGTGCAGATGGGGTGTAGCAGAGTGTCAGCAAGAGGGCAGGGGAAAGAACAAACAGTGTTTATGTATGAGAAGTACTGAGCACCTGCAGCTTCCCTGCACCTTCAGCGGGAACTTATGGGATACATGTCAGTTGTGAAAAGTGTCTAAAATAGGGACTTAAGAAATGAGTTTTGGGAAACAGGTTTGGAAGCATTAGGTTTGTGTGGGGTTGTAACTTTGCAGGTCTGTGTGGGCTGGCTTGTGAATGACAACTGAAATAGCTTTCTTCATAAGGATAGTCTTGGACTGGATGGCATCTTGTAGATCAAATAGGTGTTTTATATTGAATATTTGCAGATGAAAGAAAATCAAAGTCTTGCCACACAAAAAGAAAGAGTAAGTCTGATAATGTGTGTAATATTTAAGTATTCAAAATGCCTTTTTCATGAGAAGCTGTGTTTGATGCTAGCTGGCTGTTGTAGGAGACTTTCAGAAGTAGCTTTATATTGTTCCACTTCTGCTGGGTAAGTTAAAGTTACACTCACATGATAAGTACACGTGAAGATGCAGTTGCAAGTATGTACTTTACAGAACTGGTGCCATAGAGCGCACACTCCAGTGGTTTTCTTAGCAAAGTCCTGCATATCTGCAGTAAGATTACCTTCCAAAAATAAAACGAAGCTATAACTTCCTATTCAGATGCACTTGTGAGGAAACACACAGCTGCATGTGCAGCTTTTCCAACAAAAAAAAAAAGAGACGATGCTTTTAAAGGGAGACCAAAAAATCTTCCCTAACCCAGTCTCGATCCCTCTCTGCTCCTGCCCAGTTTTAAGACCCATCACGCTCTGCTGTGCCTCAGGATTTCATGTCCTCGTGTGTCTGTGAGAGAAGGTAGGGAATGGTTTCCTTGAGTTCCCTGGGACTGGGACCTGAGCGGAGAGGGAAGGGCAGAGTCGCAGCGCTGGGAAGCTGCCTGGCATGGTGCCTTGCTGCTGCGAGGGGTGGGGTGGCCGACCATGGTCCCCCGATAACCCTGCACCTGCAGATGGGACATGAATACACGTGTGCTGGTGGAAACGTCCTGCTTTCTCTTTGCTTATACCCTGGAGGACTGATACGAATTTCACTGATGGCTTTTATGGAAAGTTGTCATAGGTCTCCAAAAAACATACCTTTAGAGGCGCATTGCCATTCATTAACGCTCTTGCTTCTGCTGCTCACGTATCATAGAATCCCAGACTGGTTTGGGTTGGAAGGGACCTTAAAGCCCACCCAGTGCCACCCCCGGCCCTGGGCAGGGACACCTCCCACCAGCGCAGGTTGCTCCAAGCCCCGTCCAACCTGGCCTTGAACCCCTCCAGGGATGGGGCAGCCACAGCTTCTCGGGGCAACCTGGGCCAGGGGCTCACCCCCCTCACAGCAGAGAATTTCTTCTTGATATCTATCCTACTATCTATATAACATATGTATCTATATATGTTTCAAGGCGGCTGGATATCTATTTTTGTTCTTTATTTAACTATGCTGATAAGACCTTTGGGAATGCATTTATCTAAATTTGTGAAAGGAGATGGAATGGAGAAATATTTGTTGGTAAAACATACTACTTGGCAGCGTTGCGTTACAAACATTAATAGAGCTGTTTGAATAAGCGAGTTTACAAAGCTATTTTTGAAAATCATTTACTCCCTGACTGTGATACCACCTTCAGAAGTGGTCTGTTTTTTTTTTTTTTCCTTTTTTAAACAGATGGTTAAATATTTGCTAATGCAGTTCAATTTTATCACAGCTCTTTCAGTGTTTATCTTTCCTCTCTGAGCAGTTAAGTGGGAGATAACGGGAATCCCATTCAGTTCCTTCAGTTGCCGCAATATCTGAAGAGCTGCACTTCCGAAGGAGAAGTGGGTGGGCCGCACTAAATGAAATTTAAGATGTTATTTGCTGTTCTTGCAGAGTATCAGACTACAGTAATGCATGTGGTTTTCTAGAAAATGAAGGGAGCGTGCATAGTGCGAGTCTTGGCGCGACCTTGAGTCGTCCATAAACTGTAGCAGGTATTTAGGAAATTGCTCTCTTGGACTGTTGCTTTTACTTTGTAAATGTGGCCGAGTTCCTCATGAAAAAGCGGTTTGTGGAACAGTTTGTGTTGCTGGGTTGCAGTCCTCCTTCCAATAATACACTTTCTTTGCATCTGAGAGCAAGTACGCTTTGACAGCTTCAAGCAGTAGTTGAAATAATCGGAACAACTTCTGTGCCTTGCCAGAAGAAAGTGAACTGAATCATCAGTAGCTGCTTTTTTGGTTGAATTTATTCATAAAAACATTGTTTTCCGGCTTTCTGTTTAGATGCGGTGGGAACCATATCTTTAAGTATTTATTTAATTATGTAAAGTACGAGTGAAAATCTTGCCTTGCGATCAAGAAAACATGCCTAGTTGTGAATTTCAAAGGAAATGCCGAATTTTCATTGAACTTATGTAACTTCATTTGCATACTAAAATCAACTTTAAATTTGTATGAACGGAAAGGGAGGGAAAGAAATGAGTCTTAAAACAATGAGAACTCCTCAGAAGCCGCTCGAGTGTCATTTTTATACGCAGCTCCCTCATTTTCCCCTAAACTGAAACTGTACAAAAGAGGTTGACTTACACTGTAAATTCAGGCCGAACAAAATCCAATTGGAGCTCACTTGAGCGCTGTTTTGATGTAAGATTCAAAGCTGCTGCAAATTTATTTTATCTCCTACACTTGCTGATCTCCTGCTTGTAAATCCTGTTGAAGGAGAATAAAAATGAGCGCGGCCTGATGGGAATTTAATGTCTGAAGTTCAAAGCGGTTTGCACATCAGAGCGAACGTCAATCAAATGAACATCTTGCAAGCTGGGCAGGGAGCGCGTTTCTCCATGGGGAAGAGATCAAAGTGGGAGTCGCGGCTCTGTTTGCTCCCTCGGGATGCAGTTTCGATCGGTTGTTCATTAAAGTGAATCCAGAAGGAAGGGCTTTTTAGAAGGAAAGGGGGGATGGGGGGAGCGGGCCCGTCTTGAAACTGAATTTCAGCCAGTGCCTTTTCCTCTCGTTTAAGGAAGTACAAAACCTAATTGCATCTAAATACAGGTCCTGGCGTGTTTTTCCGGTAAGGATTTTGGAGGACTTCTGTCATGGTTTAGGCCGAACTGGCCAATAACAAGATAGACGCTCTCCCAACTGAGCTATTTCGGTGTGAACCACGACATGTTGGCGGTGGTGTTACCGCCTAGAACATTTGGGGCCAAATCTAAACAGAGACCTCGGTCAGCCATCAGTGTTATCGGCCACCTCGTAGTCTTGCTGCTGGCAAAAGTGGGAGGCACTGGTAAAAATTAAGTCACCTTTTTGCAGGAAAGGGTGGTGATCGATGCATGTTTGCAAATCTTAAAATATTAAAGTTTTGGGGTTCTTAACGTCTCCCAAAGCAAGGGATGGGAAGATTTGTACGGCTTGAAACTTGTGTGGAAAACGTGGAAGGTATAAATGCGTCGTAGGAAAGGTAAAACTAGTGATTACAGTCAAGAATGTAATGTAAACGCTGCATGGCAGGGTTGAGGCTTTGGTTTTAATTGTTACTTTAATGGTGAAGATTGTCAAATAGATTAATAGTGTATTCTTAATTGAAACAACTTAGAGGGACCCAAAAGAAGTATATGTGAAATTCTGCAGTGTGGTTAAAGTGATTGCAAATATTGCAATGTAAATTTGTCCAGTTTCTGGTCTTGGTTTTCTGAGGACGTACATTTGCAACAGGAGCTGGTCTCTTCTCGAGGTCCTTGCATCGTGGAACCAGCCACGCTTTAAAAATACCCTCCATTGCAAGGTGCAAAAAGTCAGTTTTAAGGCAAAGTGCACCTGAAAAGAGACTTGAGGCAGGTATCCCACATAGCTCAGTCTGGAGCAGTCCTTGCTCTGGGATGACAGGTCTGTTGGAGAGCTGGTCTTTAATTTATGGAATTTAAAGCAATTGTTCTGCAGATTTTGTTTATATCATTTTCCCATTGAGTGTGTTCTCTTTTTGCTACTTGTGTGCTGTAGCAGGAGAAAGGAGGGATGGGCTCAGGGGCAGTGATTTCTTGCTCTCCTTTTCCAGCTCTGCTGCAGATTATTCCGGCATGTATGTCTTCATTTTCCTGATGGGTAACATAGTATTTGCTTACCGAGAAAAACTGAAGGACTTTATTGATTTTTTTTTTTTTTTTTTTTTTTTTTTTTTTTAAAGTGCCTCCAACTTCCCC
>VYZM01016403.1:88867-122642 GCA_013398915.1 Dromas ardeola | reverse complement strand
GCATTAAAGTGCCTCAACATGCTCCAAGAGAAAGTGCAATGTAAATGGGGTGTTTATAGCTGAAACACTGATCCCCTTGGCCCCGGCGATGGGTTTGGGGCTGCAGGAGCGCCCGTGGCGGGGCAGTTGAGGGCGATAACTTTATTTTTGCCTTCCTAGAAGGCGTGCAGAATTCATCTGCTTGAAACCCCATGTTGATATCTGACTGAGACACCTGAAATTCAGTTTGGCAGCTTTGCGTGTTCTGAGAAGTGATGTAGCAGCACACTCAGCATTTTGAATCAAGATACATACAACTTCGCCACCGGGTAATTTCAAGTCTGTAGTAGTGCGAGAACTGCATGTCAGGATGCACGTGTCACTTTGAGTGAGTGTGAGCGGTGACTTTTGGCGTAAAAAGAAAATCGAGAGGAAGATTCCAGATGATTTTGAATTAAACCCCAGCATTTACTGCCCGTGTTCTGAGACATGAATAATGTCAGTTGCTAACAAGGTATTCTGTTGCCATCACTAATAGATTTTGATGGGAGCACTGGGACAATTAGCTAACATCCTGAAAAGTCATTATCTTTCCCTAAGAGTTTGTTCTTTGGTACTCCTCGGAAATATTTTGTTAGCATGGAGATGTTTAATTTGCAGTCTCTTGCTCTTCTCCATCTGGTTTTGCCCAAAGATAAACATGCTTTTTGTGAAACCCATCCTTTATCAATCTCAATCTTGAGATTCTTTACCCAACAAAAAAATCAACAGCATTTTTGCTTGCTTGGTAGAAGCTGTAATTTTTTGAAGTGGTTACATTTTAATGGGGATAGGAAAAGCCACAGGCTTGGTCCGAGAATGATGTTCCTGTGAAATGTCAAGTCTTTTCCTCGATGCAGAGGACTTTGGGGAGTTTTCAGAGAGCAGGTAGCCAGTAATTCCAACAGGCAGCTCCCGGCAGAGTGGATGAGCCCATGCAGAGCTCCACGCCGGCACGGTTTGGCTGCTTTCGGTGTCTGACATAACATCCCTTCTTGATTTTACAGCCTGATGGAGGCAAGGTCCCATGAGGAGGACAGGAGACCTTTCTCTCTCTCTGTCCATCCATTTCTCTTTTCTGTAAAGAGCAAGGATAATGCAGAAGATGATCAAAACCTCTTTGCCCCATCCGAGTCTTGAATCAAAACACCAGCCCTGTTGGAGTGCTGTTGATTATGCTGTTTTGGATAAAATAACAAAAGCCCCAAACATCTGCGTCCAATAAGGAACCCACTGTAGAGCAAGGAGTTTAGCTGCCTGGGCTTGTTCCCGCTGCAGACGGCATTTTTCACTTCCCTCATCGCTGGGTGGTTTTGATGTGTTGAGCAGCCGCCACAATTAAAGATGTTTCTCCAGTGACAAGCAAGTTCATAATTGCGTGTCCCTGATGCAAAATCTTGCACTCGCCACGTACATTTTCATCTATACGGTAGAAGGTTTGCAACTCAAAAATACATTTTTTTTTTTTCCCAGTATTTATATATTTGTATTAATAATATTGACCAAGACTGGTAGAGCTATGTTTAAACTACATTTATTCTACATAAATTTAAAGTGTATGGAGGGCAGTGAATTATTTCGAAATACGCATGACTCCCTTGTTTTCCTGTGTTTTGTTTTTTTTCTTAAGTCTGTGTTTGAGAACGGATCAAAAAACATTGGTGCCTCAGTAACTCTAACTGTTCCCTGGTGGTTGCATTCGTCTCCTTTGAGACTAACACAGTTAGATCCAGATGCAGGTAGTGTTTATGGATATAGATTTAACTAATTTTAAGCCATGCCCGTTTTAAGGAGACAATGTTTTCATTGATATTTCTACGTGGCAGTGAAGATATTAAAATTAAGCAGTTAGTCATCAATAACGATCAGGTTTAGCATATTCAAAAATTCAGTTTGAGTGGAGCTTCCTCAAATAGAGCCGCTAGTCTGATGGGCTCTAACTACGGAAAATGACACTTCTTGTGATTCTACAGGAATCGTAAAATTCAATCTGATGTTAAGACCAAGGAAATCAGCATCTGAGGTTTTGTTGTGCATTTGCATAAAAGACTATTTTACTTATTTGTAATTCAGAAAAATCGTTAAGGAATTTAATAGTAAGTTCTCGGGAAATGACTTTGTGCTTGAAGGGCAAATTTCTAAACTTGTGAGAGGGCTGTGCTGTACTCTTCGCTCAGCACAGAAGTTAAACCTCTGCTTTAAGCAAAAAAAAAAAATAAATAAAATAAAATCAGCCCAACCTTAACTATGGTTATACTGGCGTGAATCCTGAACAAAAGGCAGACTCATGGCCTGTGTACGCAACAGCAGAGCTGCTCGCAGTGAGCCCCGGCCTCCTCCCAGGAGCATTTGCCTGGGTTTGTAATGCTAAAATTTTTGAGAGTGGATCCAGTCACGTACAGAGATGGTGATCTTAAGCCTACTAACAAATATTTTCTTTTTTCTTACTTTTTTCTTCTAAGTCAAAAGGTTTTCCTACGTCCCATGAGCGAGGACCCCATAAAGCGAGAGGTGGAGGCTCTCAGCAAATCCTGGGGCTGCTGCAGCTGCCTCCTGTAGAATGAAATTGTTTGGAATTGGGCTGAAAGAAAATATATTGGATTAGGGGAGTTTTAGTTTGCTTAAAAAGACTTGCTTCCTGTGGTCATAACTTGAAATTTCCTTGTGGTAACCAATTCCATCTGTCTGCGGTTTTTGTTTCTGCTAATTGTTGTTTTAAGGGGATGATTTAGCAGTGCATTGTTTTATTGTCTGTTTGCGTCTACGAACCCCAGCCCTTACAGCAAACACCCGGTAAGGAAAGAACCAGAAAATCAGTGTCTTTCCATTCTTACTGGGCTCCATATTTGTTGAAGTATTTACGACTTACCGGATTTCAAGTTCTTAATTAAAATTGTCGACGAGAAGAGCGGTGCTTGTTTATCAAGCCACTTCTGCTTGCAACGTTTTGGGCCTCCGCTCTGTGAGAGTGTGTCTGTGTGGGTGTGTTGCTATGCGTGCATACACGTATGTGTATGTGAAAAAAATGTACCGTCAATTTAAGCAATTCAGTGCAGTTGGCAATAAGCAACTAAATAAAAAACCTTAAACACAAATATAGTGTGCATTGAGCTAAATGGAAAGCATTGGAATAGCACTGGGTGGGTGGTGTATAGATCTGAGCTAGTGGTTGATGTGCCGTTAATTAAGTTGGTTGGTATCTTTTGATGTAGCTGATTTTTTTGTGTAATATTCTGTTTTAGTCTTGACGGTATTGAGCAAACCCCTGCTCTGCCCAGTTTCTCTCCAAGACTTGCTTCCTACCAGCTTTATGCCAGAAAGGCTGGTCAGGGCTCTTCGGCCGGACCGGGACGTTCTGCAGCCCTCGCTTGTGCTTTGTTGTCATTTCGTAGGAACAGGTTGATGGTAGAAAAATTCTTAGCTGGGAAGTAAATAGCTTTTTGAAGTACTAGAATAATCACACCATAAGTCATATGTCATCAAAATGTTCGAGGTCACAAAAATGTTAACAAATAAAATTGACCTGTGTAAACGATACAAAACTGAATTTAAGTTCTTGAAAGCTTCAGAAGTGTTTCCAGTTATTTATAACCCTTTTAAATCCTTTTTATTTAAATTTTGTTAAAGCATTGGTTTAATTATATTTTATTGTCGTTAGATCTATGCACTAGAATACTTTTTGCATTGGGGTTATGAATGTATTTGAATTATTTAACCTAACCAAAATGTCACAAAACTTCAGACTGTCAAGTTCCTACCCCTATTCGAATGCAAATCCTCAAGTTTGGGTATAGAAGACAGGTTTACAATTGCTGCATTAGATCTTTTTCGTAAAGACATAAAGAGGAAATCCTCTTCATGCAAGACATTTGGAATAAATTTTTGAAAAGTGAAAGATGAAATAGTAGTACTGGTAAAAGAGTCACAAGCAGGAAAAAATTCGGCTCGGTAACAGGAGGAGACACTTCTTGATGGCATGTCTGGATGCTATGCACATTTCCCGAGCTGGAACACTCTCTTATGATCCCATCTTTCAGGGAATATTGTGGAGGAGAATGCACCGTATCATTGTAGAGAGCAGATGCAATCCAGCCATGCTGAGCTCATCCCTCCTAGTTTTGGGTTTCACAGTTTTTCTTGGATGCTTAAAATACGTATAATGTTGGAGTTTCCAAAATACTTATTTTTCACTGAAATTTCAAAAAGACGCGTTGCCGTTCTAAATGCTGTGTAGTTTTAATGTATGGTGTTAGGTTGCTAATCCTGATGTTGTCATTTCAGATTTGATGGAAATTTTAACACCAACGTTTCTAGAACTATTAGCTGTGATAGACTGTCTACCACTGTCAATAGCAGAGCCTTCAATCCTGGACGAGACTTAAATTCTGGTAAGTAGTATCATTTTGGGTATTTTCCTTTTGTTATAGGGTTGGGTTTTTTCCCATTAGACTTTAACATTGCTTTGGCGTAGAGAATTAGCATTGATTGCCATAGCAACAAGCTTTTATTCCTCCTTGCAACTGTCACACTGCTCTTAATTTGAGATTTCGTGATTGAAAGATGATACCTAAAGTAATGCCCTTAATCTAAGTACTTTATAAAAATGTCATGAAGATTTTATTCCAGCCTACCGTGGATAATTTTGTTGTGGTTTATGCACCTTTTATTTCTTCTTTTTTTTTTCTTTTCCCCCCAAGGCACTTTGCTTCCTCGGCCTGTCTGCTTTGGCATCAGTAGTGTCAGCTGCTGAAGGGGCCATGCAAAGAAGTTTCTCTGATCATCTTAGCTGAGTTCAGCTAATGTGAGGCTGTGTTTGCAGCGATATGCAAAAGCTACGAAATATGAGGACATCCTAAAATATTTCCTCTCTTTGTCTTGTCAAGGCATTTCCATCTTGACAGTCAGTGCATTTGCCTGTCACACTTAAAAAGCTAGAAATATGCTTAGAACCAATATACATATGATTTATCCTTGAAAAATTCAGCTTTTGGTCCTCTGGTGCAGTAAGTTTTTCATTTTTGCATCCTGATGAACTTGAAATTATACATAGACTTCAGGTTTTTTAGTCATACTTTTATCCACCTGTTCCATCTTGCTTTTCAATGTTTTATGATTCCTTAGTGCTCTAAATTAGAGTACACTATAGGTTTTGGTTGTGAATTTCATTTAACATGTGTTTTGGGGTTTAGGTTTGGTTTTTTTGACAAGTGCATGCAGACTTGAGAGATTTTGGTTGTGAATTTCATTTAACATAAGTTTTGGGCTCTGGATTTGTTTTTGTTTTTTTTAGACAAGTGGTGCAGATGAGAGAATGTGGGGTTTTTATTTCAATTCTCAAGTGTCTTTTGGAATAAAATACTGATTTATTTTTGTAACTTGACTGAGGAAGTGGCAGACCTGCCATTCCACCGTCACCATGCACCAACCATTTGCATATCTTTCAACAAATAGGATGAAAGAACCCCAAATTTCTGTCCAGCCTCTCTTACTGTGTCCCTTCTTACAGCTTTGCATTTATTTCTGCTTAATTGCTGTCTTAATGAAATCCAAAAAGAAAAAGTAAAAGCCAAAAGCAAAACGAGCAGTCCCCATAGGTTCCTTTCCATCCCATATAGCACATCTTGACTGCAGGTGCTGGCCAGACAAGCTGATTTCCTGACATGCGTCTCATCACCATCATTTGTGTAGGATCTTCCATCCTAAAGATAGGCAGTCTTTGTTCACTTACTATGATTCGCTCGGCTTTGTTTAACTCATAAGCTATCTCTTTATTAAAAAAAAACCACAACCAAACCACTTATTAAAATAATGTTTAAAATCACATGCAATTCTTGATGAATCAAAATACTGTTTGAAAGCAAGTTTTCTGTCACTATTACAAAAGCAAAACATTGAAATGATTACTTAATGGTTTTTATTTAAGTAGAAAAAAAATTCTTTTTCTACTGCAGAAGATGCAGGTAAAAAAAGTATTAAAGAAATATTCCTTCTTCTTGAGTGGTGGAAAACAAATAAGCTATAGTTTCCCTTAAATATTTTTTAAATTTCTGGTTTGACTTCTCATAGAAACAAAGCAAGCGCGTGTTCAAGCTTCTTGCCGCCCTGGCTCGACAGAGAGACTTGAGTGTCTCCTCTTCCCTTGCCTCCGGCTTGAAAGCTTCCCGATGAAAGGAGGAGCTTCAAAAAATGGCATTGGCAGAAAAGGGCAGCAGAAGAGAAGAGGGAATTTGAGTGATCATAGGAACAGGGAAGTGCTTCGGGATTTATTGACAGCAGGCTCTCCTCCGGCTTCCCTGGTAGCAGCTCTCAGAAACACAGACTTTGGGGGGAGTTTTTTTATTAGTGAGAAAACGCCTGTAAGAGAGAAATGGAGTGGAAAGAGTGGATTAATGCAGAAAAATGAGATGGAAGCGGGTTAATCTGAGAAACCAAAGTTGGTACTGGGTACAGACCTAGTGAAATAAGAAGTTAAGTTTTCTGTGGGTGAGCTACAAGGAATACCCTTAGTCCTCGTCTCCTTGTGTCAAGGTGTTTGAAAGTCTGTGAGATCACATTTCCCAGCTTCCCTTCCCTGGCCCTCAGCTGAGAACATCTAAACCGCATGAGCTCCACCACCCTGGCCGCAGCACAGGAGACGGGTGGCTTCAGGGAAGGGTTGCTGCCAGGAGGGTCGAGCAGAATAACGCTGGCGTGGAGCTGGACACTGCCCACCTCCAAAGCAGTGTCCCTCCATTGCCGTGGAAGTATTTGGGGTTTGGAATAAGCTGGATGTGGGAAGGCTTAGGGGCAGGAGGCTGGGTGTTTGTTTTGTGGGTGGAGGTTTTGTGTTGGTGGTATCTCCAGCACTTGCTTACGTAGTCACGGACCACGACCTGTTGTGCCAAAAATGCAGGCTCTGCCCAAAGGAATTAATGGTCTAAGGCAATAGTTGGCTTGAGACAGACTGGGGATATAAACAGACCGGGAAGCGGCTTTGGTCAGGACAGAGTGCTGTCAGTGCACCAACGTCCTTACAGCCGTGAAGATGGCTTTCAGGTTAGAAATGGCTTTTAAAAGTACTTAGTGTCATCTGTCTCTTGAAACTCTTAACTTTTTCTTATTTCTGCAGTGACCTAGTTCTGTGGAACCGCTTACTTTAGAGGATACACTTAGGATGGAGCACTTGGTCTGCACAGGGCCTGTTTCTCGGTGAACCTACGTGTGTGTATTCGTTGCTCTAAACTAAAACCGCCTTTGAAAGAGGATAAAGATCAAACAAGAAAAAAGTTCCTCTAATCTCATATTTTTCTTACTTCTCTTGTAAGTGTCCTCACGTAGAGCTAGTGAGGAATAGCTGTCACACTTTGGATTCAGACTCTACCTCAGCCTGAATTATTTTTCTGCTCTAAAATGCCTGAGAGTTGTTAGTACATTTGAGTATTTTCATGGTGTTTTTTCTCTCCTGCTTTGCTTTGCTCGTTCAGATTTCCAGGGAGGATGGGAAGCCACAGCTTCCCAAAAATCACCTTATAGAATCATAGAATCACAGGGTTGGAAGGGACCTCTGGAGATCATCCAGTCCAACCCCCCTGCCAGAGCAGGGTCACCTTAGAGCAGGTTGCACAGGAACGCGTCCAGGCGGGTTTTGAATGTCTCCAGAGATGGAGACTCCACCACCTCTCTGGGCAGCCTGTGCCAGTGCTCTGCCACCCTTAAGGTAAAGAAGTTCCTCCTCATATTTAGGTGGAACTTCCTATACTCAAGTTTGTGCCCATTACCTCTTGTTCTGTCACTGGGCACCACTGAAAAGAGCCTGGCCCCATCCTCCTGACACCCAGCCTTTAAGTATTTGTAAGCATTAATAAGGTCACCCCTCAGCCGTCTCTTTTCCAGACTAAACAGACCCAATTCCCTCAGCCTTTCCTCATAAGAGAGGTGTTCCAGTCCCCTCATCATTTTGGTAGCCCTTTGCTGCACCCTCTCCAGCAGTTCCCTGTCCTTCTTGAGCTGGGGAGCCCAGAACTGGACACAGTACTCCAGGTGTGGCCTCACCCAGGCCGCGCCGCGGGGGAGGATGACCTCCCTCGATCTGCTGGCCACACTCCTCTTGATGCACCCCAGGATGCCGTTGGCCTTCTTGGCCACAAGGGCACATTGCTGGCTCATGGTCATCCTGTTGTCCACCAGGACTCCCAGGTCTCTTTCCACCGAGCTGCTCTCCAGCAGGTCGGCCCCCAACCTGTCCTGGTGCAGGGGGTTATTCCTCCCCAGGTGCAGCACCCTACGCTTGCCCTTATTGAATTTCAGGCAATATTGAATATACAGGCTTTCCCATTGGATGCAGCATGTTGGGGAGGTCCCCAGGCACATCAGCCTCCTAGAGAAGGGTTTGAAAGCCCCCTGCTCCTCCAGCCCAGCAGCAGGACCTCCCCTGCTCTTCTCTAGTTTGCCCAGTTTCCAAATCCAGCCTGGCCTGTCCATCAACCAGTTCCTCTTCCCGAATGGGTTGATCATTTCATTCTTAAGGTAAAAAAAATAAATAAATCCCATGAGTATCTCCCTTTTCCCGCACGAGTTTTGCAGTTTAAGTAATCCGGCCTATAAAAAGCTCTCAGCAAAACATAAATTTAAACTCTGCTCTGTTCGCCCTCGAGTCTCAATTCTTTAAATGTTACTCTTGGCCCACGCTGCACACATCGTAAGAAAGTGGGATCCGAGTGGTGAGGTTGGAGGTGTTGGAAGGGAATGGAATTTGCACCGCAGACTCCGGGCGAGCCACAGGAGTGGAGCCTGGAGAGCCCTGGCGGCAGACAGCAGCCTCAGCTTCTGGTCTGAACAACGGGTTGAGACGGGTAATGGAGCTCATGAAACTCTCAAAAATGAAGAACGCTTTTTTTGCAGTGTTCTATTGGACTTTTATAATACAAAGAGAAAATAAACGTTAATCTTGGGGACGGGAGGAAGAAGAAAGAAATCGATATACTTCTCTGTTCTCAACCCTTAAAAAGAATTATTTGCCTTTTTTGTTTTCTTGATACTAGATGACTTGGGTTTTTTTAACGTCTTGAAAAGGTTTTGTTTTATCTTGGCTTGAGTTTTCCATTTGGATTACTTTTAGCCATTACTACAAAATAGATAAGGAGAGAGTCTTTATTCTTCAGATGGGATCACAGGCTTCGGTTAGTTAGATTAAGAGATCTGTCTTTGCTAGTATGAATAGTCCTTTATTTATTAGACGACAAAATCTTATCCAGAGCCAGTGTATTATGTTATCAAGATTCCTTGGGTGGTTTTTTTTTCCTTTTTGAATAAACAAGGAACCAGTAAATCTCTCTTCTTCTCATCCTTCAAAGTGCCGAAATGTCTGTTTTGAGTCAGGCGGCTTTAGCAGAGTGCTGCTCCCCAGCAGCGTGCAGAGATGGGACCAAGTTGCTCAATAAATTTTGTCTGTGCCTTATTCAAGGTGTTGATCATTTACAATGTGGAGTGCCTTGGTCACGTTCCTTACATTGCTCTACTTCAAACTGATAGCTCAGGTGAGTTTACATAGTTGGGAAGTATGTGAGCAGATGAGTTAATACCGCCCCCCCCCCAATCGTTTTAATCAAAGAAGCTGGGCTCATTGCTTAAAATGTAAGGTTTTCTTACTTCTTTGCCCTTCAGAGTCAAAAGAGCTCCCAAAGAGCGAGCTGGGCTCCGTCTTGGCTCATGCCATCAGCAGAATTTTAATTGGGTTCGAGCTGCAGAGCCTTTTATTTCTGCTGAAAACGCACGGGCCAGAAGACACTTTGACTCAGAAAATCCTGGATCAGATTTGTAGGTCTGGAGAGTTAGAGAATGTCTTTACTTGTAAAATAAGCACATTCGCTTTCTGCTGGGGTTTCTGGGGAACACTAAAGTATCTTCATGATGATGGTTTTTAATGGAGGTACTTGTCAGAGAAGAACTGCAGTACGTGTGTTGTACAGAAAATGAAACTTTTTTTGTGGAGCAAGACCCGTGATGTCTGCAGCTCAATAAATGTAATGCTAAAGAGGGGGACTGCAAGGAACTCTCTTATAATGAGCAATTATGTTCAGTAGTTCCTTTTTTTTTTTCCACTGACTGTTTGTGCTGTTCTTTGAAGATTAATTAGTTAATGATTTGACTATGCTTTGAAGATGTAAAGTGGTATCTAGAAGTGCTAAGTGTTATCATATCGCATTCCCTTTGAAGTTTTATAAACTCTATCACATAGGGCTTTCTTTCTAAAAGTCCTTTCTGCCTTGTGAGATATTTATAATTAGGGAGAACGATCATTTCAAATACTCTCATGTTAATACTTTCCAACTTTTTCTGTCTGCAGCAGAATTTGGGGTCAGACAGCGCTGCATCGTAAGCGGAGGGGACAGAGGTTTTGGTGTGACTGCAATGCCAGCTCTCGGGCAGCTCCCAGGTGGCCGCTTATATCCCCACTCTGGGTCTGGAATTAAGGCATTCCACTAAGATTTCTGTGTTTGTAAGATTTGGACTCTTGGCTTCCTCCAAGTAGCATGATGTCAAGGCTGGGTCTTTGTTAAGTGGTGATACTCATTTTAGAAGAGCAAAAGCATTACATGTACTCAGTCGTACAAAATACTTCGTAATTTGTATTAGAACAGGGAGATGGTTTCCTTCTTACGCGTGTGAAAATAACTTGAACCTGACCAGAAAATGAAAAAGGTAAATTACTTTTTGAGTTAAAATGGGAACCACAGATTGAGCGTATGGAGCCTGGAAAGTGGGTATGGGTGAGATGCCCTGCACATGTTTCTGCTAGTGCTGCCGAGGGTGTAGTTTTGACAAATTTAGCCTTTAGCTATAGGCTATAAGGCAACTTGCCTTACAGTGGTTTTATTTTGGGGTCTTCTGATTGTGTATCCGGTCCTGATAAGCTTTGCTGGAAGGAGAAGGTGAGAATAAAGTACAGGCGAGCAACTGGTGGAGCGGAAAGTTTGGGGTGAGTGAGGTTGGGCTAAAAAAGAGCATCTGCTGCTGGGTGTCCTGGCAGGGACCAAGAAACGAGGGGATTTCTGCAGGGCGTTCTCACAGCTTTAGTGGATGGAAAATAAAAGTGCACTTAAAAAGAAAAAGCATGTCTTTTTTTCAGCCATGGCTTATCTGCTGGGAGATTGTCTACTGCGGTCATAGGAAAAAGAAAAAAGGAAAAAAAAAATATATATAAAAAAAAAAGTAGAGAGTTATGATAAAATTGGTAGTCTCAGGAGAGGGCATTATTGAACTAACATCCTAGCTGAAGGAAAACATGAGCAGAACTCTGTGGAAAGGAGGAACAGCAGAGAGAGGCACCGAGGCTGTAAGGAGTTTGTTTGAGGTTCAAAACCAGTTGTTTTAAGGGGAAAATGAACACTTTTAAATCCAGATACTCTTGTGGAGAAGCAAATACAAATCATGGTCTTGTGGGAATGAGAAGTTTATCTTTAATATAACGATGATTTAAAAAAAAACCCAACCTTTTAATTATAAACTCATTTATTTTAATGCTGTTGCTGAAATTAAACTGGACAAGTTGTTTCATCCAGGCTTTAAATGAGTGTTGAAATACTTGATTTGAAAATACACTTTTTTCAGCTGCTGTAACCCATAACAAAAACTTTTAATACAGAAATACAGCCTCTTTATACAAAGCAAAACAGCCTCCATGCTTCGCCCCCAGAACTATGAAATCCCGGTGGCTAGACATTAAAAGGAGGATTTAAATGTTGGCTTCTCCCTTCTCCCCCCCTGCCTGTGAGGCCGCGCAATCACGTGAAGCAGCAGTGCAGCCGTAGTGGTGTGCCTGGACTTTGGTGGCCTTATTTATGTCAAAGTCTAATTGCATTAGCTTTTTCTAATTTTTTTTTCTATTGCAGTAGGATGGATAATGTTGATTGTCATGCCCTGCTAAACGACAGTGTTTTAAAGAAAATAATTAAACACAATTAATTATGATTTTTTTAATATTGTTTTTCTTCCAAGGTTTGGATGCTTTTAAAGGAATTTTTTCCAAGCTTTTCTTTGCAGTTTAATAAAGGTTTATCAAATACTTTCCTGGATTCCTGCAGCTGTGGCCATGCAACGTGGTCCCAGGCAGGAGAACTTGGGTGGGCTGTGAGCACCGATGCTGCGCCTTCTCTGGAGGGTCGGGCTGCCAAACCCTCCGTGAGTTCAGAAATGAATCGGGGTTTTCCCAGACAAGATTTCAGAGAGGAAACGAGGATAGGCGCTTTGGGGGGTGATGAGGAGAGAAATTCCTGGTAGTGCTAGGTATAAAAGCTAGAAACTCTGTGTGAGTTAAGTTTATTTTAAGTAAAATTGGTTTTTGCCTAAAGTTTTTCCATAATGCCTAAATTTGGCAATATTAAAATTTCATATTGCTTTGTGTCCCTGCTGCACAGAAACCCTTGTCTGTGACCAAAGAAACCTGCTCTTGGTACAAATCAGAAACGGTGCTGCTAAACTGGTATATCAGCTGAAAAAAACAAATCAAGGACTTAGTAGAAATTCAGGGGGAACTTGGGTGAAACAAACAATATTTGCAAATTTGTTTGACTTCTGGTTGCAAGATCATGGGTGGTTTCTTTGAAAGTGTGAAAATTCCTGAGAAAAAAGATTCCTGCTTCCATGAGCATCCCCAGGTTGGTTTTACCTGTGCAGAGGGGAGAGGGAGAAACAAGCTTTGGCATCCTTGTCCCAATATACCACAAATACCTTGAATTGGTATATTTTGGAGAAGGATGAAAAGCGAGTGGTGTGAGCAGGGTGTAGTACTGGTCCCCGACTCGGTCATTAACCCGCTGGGAAAACCCTCATCGACCATTTCATGTCATCTTTTTGTTTCTTCCTCACTCTTCCTCCTCGTCTCATCCATTGAGACATCAAATTCTTCAAAGCCACAGTTGTGCAAAGCTGAATCTTTCTACAGGATCCAGCACAGTGCAACCAGGATTTCCACTGGCACTTTTAAGCACTGTGGAAATACAAAAAAACTGTGGCAAAAGGCGGGGGGGGGAAAAACCCCCAAGCTTGTGGTTTTTACAGGGTAGTTATGCTGAGCTGAATGTGGAGAGAACATGGTGGCCGCAGCCAGTCTGGGAAACTCGAGGAAGTGCTAAACTGTTGAGGATGTTGAACTTAAGCTGTGCTCTACGTGGGTATTTTGTCGTAGGACGCCTGGCTGAGGTTGGAGATGTGCCTTGCAGTGATTTCCAACCTAAATATTGGCATATTTGATGATGACCGAGGTTCGGGAGATGAAACTATTTTCAGTGTCGATCCGAAGGGAAGTGCCTCAGCCAAAGGTGAAGTGCACTAAATCAGAGCTCCCTCTGACAGTTCTGGCAAGTTGTATAATCAAAGAACATGAAAGGAGAAATGGCAAGAAAATAACATACATGTATGTATGTACGTACGTGCCAAGTTTCCATCGCACTACGAGGCACAAATCCCAATGCCATCTCTACCAGTGACTCAAACACCATTGTCCTCACCTGGGCTCTGAGTGCTCGGGATTTCCACAGTATCCATACACTCTGTTTAGTTTGGTGTATTAAATATCTTTATAAGTTATTAGTGCAGATGGTCTCGGCTCTGGGGTGGCCCTTTTATTTAATTGTTGGTTTTGGTGGTGTTTTGTGTTTTTACTTAATGTAATCAGTTTTGTTAATATTGCTAAGCTGTAGCTTTTGAATTACTCTCGGTGTTAAATAGCGCTTCCTTAAAGATCATTTTAATAGGAAAGCAAGTACATTTTAAACAGAATGAACGTGGTCTATAAACTACAGGAGAGTTTGAGATCTGTACCCTGCCGTTATATTCTGACCTCGGTTCCTGCTTGACTACATGACTTGGGAAGGTGTCATTTACCTTCTTTGTTCTTCACTTTCTGGCCATGCAATGAGCTACTAATAATCACCTGCCACAGAGGAGTTTCTGAGTGACTTGGAGAAAAGTTGCTGTGTAGCTGCTGAGGACTGTTACTATCATTCTTCCTGAATTTTATGATCTTCAAAATGGGAACCCGATGGAGATGCTCATGGTGAGGAGGGGTGGAACCATCATGGAGCCACCACCCACCAGGTAGCACTTGACCACTCAGAACCCTTTGAGGGAAGGTACTGTGTTTTCCCTGAAAAGTGACTATTTCTTCTAACTAACGGTACTTGAGGGGCCTTGTTAATTATGGCACAGGGATAACAAGAAACTTGGAGAAACTCTTGAGTCTCCAGAGTGGGAGCTGTACCTACATACCCTCTTTACCTTTTCATACCCTTTACCTTTTCAACTATTTCTGTACAGTGACTTTTTCCTCGACCCACATTTGTGCGTAAAACTGTTTTTATTAAATGTTCATGTAGGCATTTTTAAGCAGATGTCAGAATAGGTAATGTTAACAGCTTGGGTTACAGGGCTGTAAGCAGCAAACTTATTTAATGTTTTGGTGTTACTTCAGTGTAAAGAACACACTTTTTTTTTAACATTAGGGTTTTTTTCTTTATGAAAACTCCCATGTGGACAGTGTGTTGATGTCTACATGTGAATGTTATGTATGTATGCATATTATATATAATTGCCTTAATCTCTTCCTTCCTTGCTTCTGCCTTGGCTTCCTGGCCCCCAGTTATACTTCAGAGATTCAGGGATTCTCATCACATATTAAACAAAATCTGTCAAGTCCAGTATTAAGTTTTCAAAAGCCTTTCACCATTTGCAAATCAGACGTAAAGCTCTATCAGTCCTCAAATAGAGCGACTTACAGTCGATGTTGGGACCCAGGTTGTTACCCAAGCACATACAAGAGAGGTCTTGAATAACCATACCTCCAGGTTTGACCTCCCTTTGTAACTCTATTTCTTATTTTTTCTCCCAAACCTTTAGTTCTTGCTGATAATCTGAAGTCTAACCCAGGAATTAAATGGCAGTATTTCAGCTCGGAAGAAGGCATTTTCACCGTTTTCCCAGCCCACAAGTTCCGGTGCAAAGGCAGCTATGAACACCGCAGCAGGTACGATTTGTCTCCGTACAGTTTAGTGGGCAAAGTGCTAAAATTGGATTCCTCGAGCACCGATTTCATTGCAGCATTACGCTTCGCCAAGGCGACAACGTTCATGAGTAACTTTTAATGGGGTCCCTTGGGTTTTCTTTGGTTTGTTTTTTTTTTACGCACTAGTTTTCACTTTTAAGAAACTTTGAAGTGAAATGAAATTACATAGAGGTTCCTCACCTCTCCGATATCAAATAAGCTGTAAATAAGCAGTAACTTGTAAATTGTAGGTCAGCCCATAGGCAAAATTTACCTTGTATTTGACTCGTACTTGACCCCCATTAATAAAGTAGTGAATGTGTATTCTACTGATTTGGTGGGTGAATCGCTTTGGGGAGGGGGGTGGAAGGATGAGGGACTGGGAAGGGCACAGGTAGCAGCATTTCTCCAGTCTCCACCCAAGGTTCAAGTGGCACATTGTGGATAGCAGTGGAAACTTTTAGTTTCTACTAAGAAAACTGTAGGAAAAAAGGATCAAATGGTGATGTGGTTTTTTTGCTGAAGGGAATATTCCAGTTCTGTAGGCGTGAAGCAGAGCAGTGGCAGTGCAGTATTTTTTCCCTAGCTTTTGCTGTCAAAATGATGAGACTGATCATGACTCAAGGGTGGAATCTGCTGAGAAAGAGCAGTGGCCTTAGCGTCTCTGGTCACACACCAGCTAATTGTACCAGTTAATCAGTCTACGTGGAGGGAACATCAGCACATCTAGCTACGTTTCTGCGTAGCTGTTGTGGTTTAACCCCAGCTGGCAGGTAGGACCACCAGCCGCTCCCTCACCTACCCTTCCCTCCTCAAGAAGGGGAGGGAGAAGAGGGAGAAAAGGAGGGAAAAAGGAAAAAATCTTGTCTGTTGAGATAAAGACAGTTTTATAGAACAATATTAGAAAAGGAAAATAACAATAATAATAATAATGACACAAGTCACTCTCACCACCTGGTGAATTGGCACCATCCCGAGCAGTGATGGCGAGTACCCACCCCCGACTAACCCCATTTACGTGCTGGGCATGACGCCTGTGGTATGGAATATTCCATTGGCCGCTCCATCGTTCTGTCAAGGCTTCTTCTCATCTTCTGTGGGAAGCTGAAAAAAGTCCTTGAGAACTATAAACATCACCTGGCAACAACTCAAACAGTATGTATTATTGACACACCTTTCATAGCAAATCTGAAACACAACAATCACTAGAAAGAAAATTAACTCTGTCCCAGCTGAAACCAGGACAGTAGCCGAGTGTACCGAGCCTAAAAAGTGTTTGATTACCCGTCCCTGTTGAGCAATCAAATGTTTACAGATGTTATCTTCTATGTGTCATCAAAGTTGAAGCGTCTGGGCCTGGTTAAGTTTTCTGTGGTCTTGGAAAGGTGCGGTCTGAAGACGTGAGAACCGGGGGTACCACAGTCTTGATTAAAATTTTGACACTAAAACCATTGTCGATTTCATCCAAATCACCAAGTCTTGATCGCAGTTTCTCCATGGCTAAATAAGGGTTATCTTTTTGCTAGTATTTACTTCAGAGGGTAGTTTGGGTGGATTAATTAGTTAATACTTAAGTGCTTTGAAGATCAAAGGCCCCATTTAAGTTCTAGGTATTAATACCGGTGTGGAGCTGCAGGCTGTTTCACAATTACGTACTGATTTGTGCCAGTTGTTTATTGCAGTGCCTTGTCTAAAATCTTCTGCATTTCCTTTACTCTTAATAAGATTTCTCTGGCTGCCTTTGATATAATAAAATTTACATCATAAAACTCTCACTTGACTCCAACTAGTTTTGAGTCTGGACTAAAGAGGGAAGAGAGTCCTGTCCTTTTTTAATTCTTCCTCCTTGATGAAGATCTTCCTAATTTGTTGCAGGTTGAGACCTTGGCGCGAGAGCTGTGATATCGTTCACACATCTCTCTCAGTATTGAACTGGATCTGAGCACAGCTTCACTGAAAATGTGGTTTTTGATGTTGGCACAAATAGACACGTGGCAGCACCAAGAGCCAGAGTTAACTCAGATTGGCCATGGGGTTTAAAACTGCCCAGACCCAATGGGTTGTGGAACACGACCCGCGTGAAAATGCATTCCAGGGCACCAAAAGAAAACCCTTTCTTGGCCAGAAGCCTTCCTTTATTACAATAAACCGAACACCCCGTGCTAATGCAACTCTGCACAGTTGTACAGGTTTTTACTTGTCACGTAACCAGCAAATACCCACTATTGCACGTACTTTTACATGTGAGTAAGGTTCCCAGCACCCAGCATTTATCATGAGGCATTTCTTGCTTGTCAACACTTAATCCAAAACTTGATGTACGCTGCTGCAAACAGTAATCCCAAACGCTGCTGGTGCATAAGTAGAATTGATTATTCCTAGCTGAAAGCGGTTGCTGTGACCGAGGGAGAAGGATCTGACACCTGATTTTGGTTAAAAATCAGAAGGAGAGCGAAAGTGGGGGCCTTTTCTGTGTGTTCAGATTCTCAGGTCATCTTTCCTAGTAGAAGTTTCCCTTGCCCAGAGAAGCTGTGGCTGCCCCATCCCTGGAGGGGTTCAAGGCCAGGCTGGACGGGGCTTGGAGCAACCTGGGCTGGTGGGAGGTGTCCCTGCCCACTAGGGAGGGCAGGGATGGGACCGGATGAGCTTTAAGGTCCCTTCCAACCCAAACCATTCTATGATTCTGTAAAGGCAAAATTTCCTGTTATAATTCATTGTTTCTTGATGGGATGTTTTTGTTTTGAATTCTCCACTGTTTTCACTGGTAAACATTTTAGTGGAAATGACAAGATGACTCAAGACGGTGGTTTGGGTTTTGTTCTCCTTCAGGCCTGTTTATGTTTCTACTGTTCGACCTCAGTCCAAGCATATCGTTGTCATTGTGGACCATGGGGCTTCGGTCACCGAGACGCAGCTTCAGATCGCCAAAGATGCTGCGCAGGTTATTCTGAGCTCTATAGATGAACATGATAAGGTAAGGTTTCTCCAAGCAATGAGCATCTTTTCATTGGTTTCAACCATGCTCAGTGTTTTCAGTTTTCATCCGAAGTGGTGTTTTTAACTTGTGGTCCATGGACTCATGGGGATCTGTGGTCTGCCTCTAATGGGTGGCGAAGATTTGAGCTCACTTTTGGAAGCCTGTGTTACTGCAGGGGAAACATATGGGGATCCGCAGGCTGAAAAAAAGTGAAAACCACTGATCTAAGGCAAAATCCTGTTTCTGAGTAATCTTTAAAGTCTCCTTCATCTTGGCAGAGACTTTAGGTGATGGTCAGCAGTGTGATACAGGGTGCAATTAGGAGAACCTTTCTCCAAGCCTGACAGCTTCTGAAGTACTAGATTGCTTTAAGCAACTCATTTTGCCTCTGAGGCTTTTTTGCTTGTGAAAATGGATATTATTTATTCTGCTGCTGTACTGGAGCGAGCTGAAACAGAATTAGTGCTTGGAAGATTCCCAGACAATCGTGATACCAGCAAGGAAAGGATAAAGCCAAGAAATCTGGATTTTATTTCTTGCTCTGCCACAGATACTCTGCTCAACAGTGAGAAGGTTCCTTAACCTGTAATTTTTTTGAGTAGGGATTGCAACCAGGGGCCCATAAAGTGCTTCTGCAGGACCACAAGCAGTCCCCAGTTTGGTCTTCACTTTCAGTAATTTTCTGTTAGTAGGACCTTGATTGTTCTCTCTGCTTGTTTTGCGTTGTGGTGGGTTTATTTGGCTTTTTATTTTTAATAGGAAGGGAGTTTCAGTCAAATCAAGTTGAAGAACAACTGATTATAATCTTTGCCTTAACTCGTGTCATTAGTAGTACAGGAAAAAACACTTCTGTGCTTTTAGAGAGTTTTAATACTGTAAAGTAATCCTTAGAGGTAAGCAGAATTAATAGTACTTTAATTTAAATGTCACAAGTATTTGTCTTAACAGAGACCTGTAATGAAGAAAATACATTTAAGACATACATTACTCGGTCAGTAGTTTAGTGGTTATGAAACCTGTTATACGGGTTTATATATATATAATTACTGTTTAATTCTATGACTGTCTTGCGTCAATCATAATTTATAATAAAGTATGACACTCAATAAGACTGGTATGTTATGTTTATATTAATGCGAGTGGTACGACTACGTGCCTTAACTTATTTACAGGATAGAAATTGATGGTAGCTCTGGCTCGCTTTGACTGAAACATTTAAACAACATAAGGCTTTGCCTGTGAAAAGCTCTTAGGGTTTCGGGTTTGTTTTTTTTTTAATTTTCTGTGTGCGCTCCACTTTTCTATAGGCACTCAAGGCTCTCCTGAAAATGCTCTCTGCTGATTTTTATTTTCGGTTATCTCTAGTTCACTCAGGCTCCTGCCCGGAACGGTGTATTAACTGTGACGTACGAGCAGAGTGAAGCTGACTTCGTCTGAGAAACAAAGACTGAAGTCTCTTTTTCTTGAAATCACCATAAGTCTAATCCTTTTCAGATTTGATGGATTTATGCCTGAAGCATTTATTTTTGAACAATCGAATTTTAAATCCACGGAATCTCTTCAGTTGGCTTTTCATTGTGTTTCCTATATCAGTGCGTAAAGAATTATAAATGGTAAGGTAATCCAATATAGTTTCTTCTCTTTCAAGATCTCTGTGTTAACCGTGGCAGACACAGTAAGAACCTGCTCGCTGGATCAGTGCTATAAGACGTTTCTGTCTCCTGCCACTAGTGAGACAAAAAGGAAGATGTCCACCTTCGTTAGCAGTATAAAGTCGTCTGACAGCCCTACGCAGCACGCAGTGGGATTTCAGAAGGCTTTCCAGTTGATACGAAATACAAACAATGGCACAAAACTCCAAGGAAGTAAGTGCCTTGTGCAATCCTGATTATTTCTGAGGCTTGCAAATGTTTTCTTACTTGAGATTCTCACTTTGACAGAGGCCAAAGGGGTGTAGTAGTGTCTTGAATATTTTTTAAAAAAAAAAAAGTTCACGTTTTTATTAAATACGGTTTATTTTATCATAGAATTTTAGANCAGGGACATCTTTAACTGGATCAGGTTGCTCAAAGCGCCCTCCAACCCGACCTTGAATGTTTGCAGGTATGGGCATCGACCACCTCTCTGGGCAACCTGGGCCGGGGGCTCACCACCCTCAGCATAAAAAATGTCTTCCTGATATCTCATCTAAATCTCCCCTCTTTCAGGTTAAAGCCGTTCCCCCTGGTCCCATGGCTCCCCTCCCTGACCCAGGGTCCCTCCCCAGCTTTCCTGGAGCCCCTTGAGGGCCTGGAAGGGGCTGGAAGGTCTCCCCGGAGCCTTCTCTTCTCCAGGGTGAACCCCCCCAGCTCTCTCAGCCTGTCCTCCCAGCAGAGGGGCTCCAGCCCTCCCAGCATCTCCGGGGCCTCCTCTGGCCCCGCTCCAACAGCTCCGTGTCCTTCTGCTGTTGGTGCCCCAGCGCTGGAGGCAGCACTGCAGGGGGGTCTCCCCCGAGCGGAGCAGAGGGGCAGAATCCCCCCCCGGCCCTGCTGCCCACGCTGCTGGGGATGAGCCCAGGCTGCGGGGGGGTTCTGGGCTGCCAGCGCACGTTGCCGGCTCATGGCCAGCTTTTCATCCACCAACACCCCCAAGCCCTTCTCAGCAGGGGGTATCTGGAATCTGCATGAGTGACTGTTGAATATGGCCATTCCCTTTTAATTTGTTTCACTTGCGAACTTTCTTTTAAACTATAATAAGAAATTGCAGGATTAAATTGCCTGATAGCTGAATTATTTCCCAAATGTGTGCGGGGGGGTTCCTTTTAATGAAAATTGCTGTTACTGCAGGTTCATTGACTTACTGCGTAATCGGACTAACTGGAATCCTACGGAAGTGGCCCGTTTCTGAGGGAAAAGGGTTTTTTGAGAATACCAATTATGGGTGATATTTTATGGAATGTGAGGTTGGCCTGGCTGAATTTTCCTTCATCTAAGAATATCCTCCTGAATTTTGGTGTATGCATTATGGGCTTTCTCCTTCCCATTCTCAAGATTGGGGGGTTTTGGTGTGTGTTTTTGTAATGAGGATGTGGTGAAAGATGTGGAAAAGACGGATGTGAAATTGAGTGGCACGTTTGCTTGCCAGGAAGCTGTGGAAAGCAAATTCTTGAAGCTGTGCTCTGGACGTTCGCTGGAGTCAAGTAATGTTGCCTATGCCGCGGCAAGGTGGAGAAAGCAGACCCATCTCGATTGGTTTAGTCAATTTATGGAACGCAGGTCCCATAGCATTGTCCACTGAGTGCAAATTCTTCATTGTCCTGAAGATCTGGTACCAGCTCAGAACAGTAGAAATCAAAATAGAAAAGTCCAGGAATGAAAGTGATTTGGAAAGACTAAGGAAATGTGCTCCTGCTTCATGTGACGCCTTCCATTTATAAAATGGTGCTTTTGCTGTTAAAGGTGCAGCCAATTTCTGAACTTTAGGCCGCAGATACAGTGAAACATTTGTCTGTCTGTACACTGCTTAGCTGAAAGACGGGGTTGTCAAGGGCAGGTTTTTACCATCCTCTGGCAAAATGATTAAAGGGGTGCAACTTTCTAGAAAATACGAAATAAAGTACAATAAAATAATCCAGCGCTGCCGAAGCTGGCTGGGATAAGATGCATTAGTCATCAGTAGTTTTTCCAAGAACATTAGCTGGAGGACCTTGCAGCATCCTCCTACGTATCTTTTATGTTTGGCATTGTATGTATATTAGGATTAGAAGATTTTGGCATGTGAAAACACGTACTTTTACTAGGTTTCATACCAAACAGTTATTTTGGGGCACAGCTACAGCATGTTAGAAGAAAAGGCAAATGCTTTGGATTCAGGTTTTCTCTAAGTGTGAAAGATTTTGAAGACCAAATGTGTATATAGGAAATTTTGGAATTCATAGGGTGAGACACAATAGGTTTGAGAAGAGGATGTTTATATAACATGTCTCATTTTCTTGTAAATAAGCTTTTCATCTTTTTAAAAAAGAAAAATAAACCTAGAAAAAAATATCATTCATTTCACTGTTAATTTTCTAACATCCTGTTTCTGGAGAACAATGTGTGGGTGTGTCGGGGAAGCTATTGAGATACAGCCTTGCTCCCGAATTCGCACTGGGAAAGTTAGAAGGGGACTACGGGTAAGAGGTGGAGGAATTGTGCTGTTGAACACGTCTGAATTTCCTGCCTTATGCCGGTTTCTGTTGCAGTCCTGTTCAGCAGAACCTCATCCCAAAGTGTAAGAAACCGCTCTGCCACCGAGTACCACCATTGCCTGAAAACAGTTTAGTTAAATAGGTAGGTTGTGTATGTGTGTGTATATATATAAAATTGCAGCGTATGTATATATTATATACACACACACACTATAGGTAGGTGCAGTAATGGTACACCAAATATAAGGGCCTCTTCAAGCTATCAGAAGTGTGGTGTATCCAGTCGCGTAGGATGATCAGCTATTGAATGATAAGATGCCCTGTTTAGCACTGGTCCCTAATGCAGGCTTAGGACTGTTTTACTTCATTCCTGTTAGGAAAGCTTTTAGACTGCAGCATCATGCCTGGCTGCAGTATGTAATAACTACGCTGTAGCCTAGGAAACATGTTAACAATTTTCCTTAAACTACAGACAAAGCTGTATTAATACCTGGCTTTGCTTTCTTCCCCCCCCTAGTTTTAGCTTCTAAATAACTTGACAGGACAAGAGGAAACGGCCGTAAGTTTTGCCAGGGGAGGTGTAGGATGGATATTAGGAAAAATTTCTTCACCAAAAGGGTTGTCAAGCATTGGCACAGGCTGCCCAGGGCAGTGGTGGACGGGCAGACGTGGTGCTGAGGGACATGGGGTAGTGGGGGTTTGGGCAGTGTTGGGTTAATGGTTGGACTCAGTGATCTGAAAGGTCGCTTCCAACCTAGATGATTCTATGATTCTATAAAAAAAGGCAGAAATTCCCCCCAAATTTACAGCTCCTCTTAACTTGTTTGTATCAAAAGCTAATTCTGGCTGAAATTCTTTTCAAGTCATGATGACGAAATGTACAAGTCAAAGCATTCATACCTATTTAAAAAAAACCACAGCAAAACCACAAAAAAACCCAGATGAGACAACAAAGCTGGTATATAACCAACCAGCCTCATGTGCTTCAGATTATATGGTGGTATATCATCCCTACAAGTGTCTTAATTATATGCATAAAGTACTGCTAGTACTGAGATATAATATGATGAAACAGGATGGTGTGCGAGCCGTGGTTTGAATTTACATGTTCAAAGGCTTTGAGGCAGGCCGTTCGCTGAGAACATACCCAGCTTGAAAAACGTGTTCAACCTCATGCGAAAGGAGCGGATGAGGAACGGCGGGGTGTCGTGGCATGTTTCGCAAGCTTTACCCTCTAACCAACACCGTCCAAAAGCGCTGGGTGCCTTCCATCCTGCGGCATCCTCCAGGTGTCACGCTGCGAGTCGGGGGCTAAACTGCAGCAGCGCTGATGCAGGCGCAAAGGAGCAGTAGTGGGCGAAAAAGGTCTTTTGCGGGGATTTTGATTTCTCACGTGCGCTTGTTGGGGTGCTTCTGCAGGGGCTGAGCTGGTCGCAAGGCCAAACCTTAGTGGAAGAGGGAGGATGAGGAGCAGCAGCAGCGATGCTGAGTCCCCTGTGCTGCTTTTGCAGCAGCAACAGCTGGGAAAGCACCATCGGCTCCTCATTGCAGGATGGGAGAAGAACAGTGGGTCAGAAGACAAAACTTGCGGGTTTTTTGCTTTTGTTAAGCCCTTTCCATAGATTTAGAGCAGCTTCTGCAGCACGCTGCACCCCGGCCTCGCGCGCTCCTGCCTGGTTGCAGCCAGGCCAGAAGGTGCCGGTGGGCTCTGCTCAGGAGAAACAAGCCACGGTGCCTCTGGGTGGCTGGTGGGCACTGAATCAAACTGATGTTTGTTAAATAGAAGTTTAATACCGAAGGGTGTAATTCATAAGCCCGCAATGTGTTTTTCCATTGTAGATTCCTGTGAATCTCACAGATGAAACTGTTGGCAATACATGGTTGTAAGCAGATGTAAGGGCTCTTCCCACGTAACTTTCCTGAGTTAAAAATCTAATGCGCTTTCTGCTATATATATAAAATTCTTTTTAGATACCGATATGGTCATAATTTATCTCTCGGCTGGGATTACATCAAAAGATTCCTCAGAAGATGATAAGAAAGCTACTCTACGTGTCATCAATGAAGAAAATAGTTTCCTCAATAACTCAGTCATGATTCTCACTTACGCGCTTATGAACGGTGAGAAATGTTTTTGTATTTCCAGTGGATGAAAATTCCCTTTCGTTATACAGCTAGTTTATCAAGCTCATCCAAACGTAATTCCACGCCTTACTGGGAGCAGTTTGTTAGTGGATTTTGGCCCGTGTAATCCAGAGGCTGCATCCAGATGTTACCTCTTGTGTGTAAACCTGTCTTCCGCTGTATACTTGTATATCACAGTGCAGCTGCTCAGGATATAAAGTATTGTTGCCTAAATTGTCTAATGGCAACCAGACTGAATTAAATATGATAATTATTGCAACTGTAAACTTTCCTGACGCTGCCCGTGTTTCCTGGTGCAGCAAAATGAGAGTATAAGTGACTTCTAGTCCAGTCATTAGCCAAGGAGCATGAATGTAACATCAAACGTAATCTGAAGTGCTTTGATAACTTAGCACCCAGCTTTAGACTAAAGTTAAATATGAAGATCACACACACGGTAGTTTGGCATTCTGTGCTTTTTCCAACAGAGTACTTTCACTAAGAAGGCTATATGCTGTATTACTAAAAATTGCACACGGACTCTAGCCGAGGAAATGAATGCTTAAGCTGATGTATCATTTGACTGTAAATTTAAATACTCATTTGAGACCTAATATGTACAAAAGTCTTCGATTTGTCCACAGGAATTGAGCTCGAGACTCATGTAAAATGTGAAACTCTAAGCTAAAGAACCAAGCCTGTTATCTCCAAAGGCGTATAATATGCTCCTGGTCCTTTATGTGGAGTAGCCACCGGTGGAGAACAAAGAGCTGTCCTGTGATTTATGGGTCACATAACTCTTTGTTAAAAGATCTTTGTTTAACGTGGTGATGTGAACAGCGTGTTGAATTTTTGCACCGTGCAACAGTATGTGAGAGGCAATCTTATTAAATTTTGTACCAGCTAATTACTTTTCCTAAAACCATGCTAGTCTTTCGGCACTTACTGCTTAAATAATTATATTGGGTCCTACAGGATAGCGTATGTATTATTTTGCTTTTATTGACAGTTCTTTGGAGTAAGATACAGAAGTCTTGATGGAAAGTAAGCCGCTTCTATCTCCTTCCTTCTATTTCTCTCATCTCTGTTTCAGAGGGAGTGACAGGTTTGAAGGAACTGGCCTTTCTGCGAGACCTGGCAGAGCAGAACTCGGTGAAGTACGGGGTGCCGGACCGAACCGCCCTGCCTGTGGTCAAGGGAAGCATGATGGTCCTAAACCAGCTGAGTAACCTGGAAACTACAGTTGGCCGCTTCTATACAAACCTCCCCAACCGAATGATCGATGAGGCAGTCTTCAGTCTGCCTTTCTCAGATGAAATGGGAGATGGTAAGTGCTTACATGGAATTTAGATACAAAAACATAAGAGATAATGTTCCCTTTGCTTACATATTCTCAAATATCCTATAGTCACATAAGGTGATGCTTTTAGGTGTGTTCCCAAGGCAAGTGTAAAATTCGCCTTTCATGCCAGCAGGTTTTTTTATCTGCAGAAGGTCTACTTATGAAAAAAGAGGTAATAAGGCATGGAGTAGGTAGATTCAGGTTGGATTCTCAGGTGTGAAATTTGTTCTTACATATGTGTGTGTATACGGCACCCGTAATTTAATTTGTGGAGGGAAGCCCTTTGTGCTTGAGGGGAGGAATCCTGTCATGTTGAAATGACAGCCGTGACTATGCTGCGCCATTGCAGGCTTCATTATATCAGTACTTCTGTATGTCTTGACGTCTTACAGGTAGACTCGGGTCCCCACAGTGGAAGAGAGGAAAAAGCTGGTATCGTTTGAGCCTCCCTTTCCTCCTCTGCTGTGGAGCCATGGACGTGACTTTGGAGTCATCCTTCCTGCTGGAGTTCCCTTTATTCTGTCTTTGCTTCCCAAGCAGTGGCTCTTCATAACTAGTTTAGTATCCGTTCCCCATTGCCCAAAGACAGATTATTAATTATTGTCCAGAATTTGCTATCCTTAGCTCTTCCTTTAGCTTCAGCACACTTGGTGTGCCCCCAGCGCTGGGCAGAAGAAGGAGCCTGAGCTGGCTGGTGGTGGCCCGGCCAGTCTGGAGCGAGGGATACACTGAATTTAGTGGAAGCCCGGTGATGGTTTTTCCACCGACTGTGAATGCATCCTGAAAAATACCTTAACGCAGCAGATGGCTACAGTCTGGTTCTCTCATCGGTTTCTGATTTATGCTGTGGTGCTGGGAAGGTGCATGGACCTGCCCTTTTACCTTAAAATTAGTTAACAAAAACTGTGTGTTCAGCTTGGTCTGATCTCACCGCTACATCTGGTTACGGAGAGGCTGAAGGTGTAGATATCGATAGAGACTTCTGGGAGCATACCAGTATGTGTGTGAGATGACACACGTGTAGGAAATGCAGAAATTAGTTTAATTTGTGCTCAGGGTAAGCGTGCACTGCAGGGTGATGCTCTTTGGGTTCTTGCCAGGGGCAGGTTCAGGAGGTTGGGATGGGGCTTGGGCTGCTCCCATGGTGCTGGCAGAGCTCCCGGACCCACACACCCGGCCTGGGCTCCCACTGCTGGAGCTAACCCTTCCTTAAGTGCCATCGTTGTAAGCTGCAGCGCTGCTGCTCCTTTCCCTTTGGGTCTGGTGCCCTTCCGAAAGCTCAGGGCACACGCTTGGAGGGTTGGAGCCTGGAGGGTTCTTGGGCAGCTCACCCGATATTCCTCTGGTACTGCTCCAGGGCTCTGAACAGAGATGTGACCATCACAGTTATGTTAGGAAATACAGCGGTGATTTTATATTGCTTGACAATTGAGCAAATTCTGTATTTCTTCATTCAGGACTTTGCATATTCTTAGTCTTGGCTAGTACGTAGGAGTAGTTGAGGGTTAGAATCATAGAATGCGTTGGGTTGGAAGGGACCTTTGAAGGTAAGCAAGCAGGGACATCGTCAACTAGATCAGGTTGCTCAGAGCCGCATCAAGCCTGGCCTTGAATGTCTCCAGGGATGGGGCCTCCACCACCTCTCTGGGCAACCTGGGCCAGTGTCTCACCACCCTCATTGTAAAGAACTTCTTCCTAATGTCTCATCTAAACTGACGCTGCTCGAGTTTAAAACCATTGCCCCTCATAGTTTTCAAGGGCTGCTGAGTTTAGGTCGCACGTTTGCCTTGTGTCTTGAGTCCCAAAACAAATTTAAGACTATTCCTGAGCATATCTCTTCTGAGTCAGAATGCTCCCTACTTTCTGCGTTTCCTAACCTCGGTAGTTAAGCTGTGTTATTGCTCTCTCACAAAGCCGTATCCCAGCATAATGGAAAATTTGAGCAACAGAAGGATTAGAAATGGTGCAATAGAGGAGGTTTGTCTTACATAAATATCAAAGTGTACTTAAAAGCTTATACATGCAAATGGATTTTATATTGGTTTGAGGGAAGAGAGTCACTGAATTTCCAAATAGCGGTGGTGTAGAAAGTAAGAGAAATAAGGTATTAGTGAGAGTTCTTACCTCGGGTAGAAGGCGAGTCTCAAACCGTTGCGTAATTACAGGTATGATTCCCAGTACAAGTGACTATATTGGGATTTAGTTAAGCAGAGGAGGTTTAATATTCTGAATATGCAATTAGACAAGCCACAGTTCATCCCTGTTGTTGCTTTACAAGTACAAATTCTCTTCCTCCCTCCTCCCCCTATTATTTAAATTGCCTTAAATGATGTTAAAGGAACAAAATACTATTTTGTTTTTTTCATGCGAATGCATTTCTTATCTGTAAGGCATCCACTTGTAAACTGACAAACACCCTATTGTGCTGTGTACTTTAATAAATTGATTAAATGTGCCTTAGGTCGCTATCAGAAACATAGAAATTAACTAATTAGGGAGAGTGACTAAAAGCAGCCAGATGTGACAGATAACCTGCTCGGCTTCCCTGAAAGTGTGCCAGTTTTTGTCCATATTCCAGCAAGGAATACTCTATAAAATTTAACTGTACAATATGTTGAAATGACAAAGCGTGTGCTCTCTTTCCTCTAAAAATAATTAACCAGAAATTATTGGTGATGGCTTTATACTATTTCTCTCATTCTAAGGCCTGATAATGACTGTAAGTAAACCCTGTTACTTTGGAAACCTGCTGCTCGGGATTGTTGGAGTGGATGTTAATCTCGCGTATATCTTGGAAGATGTCACCTATTATCAAGACTCCTTGGGCTCCTACACTTTCCTCATTGATAATAAAGGTAACTTTTTGGCTCAGAGAATCTCTTCTAGTCCCACTGTGGTCATTAACCATCAAAAGGAAACTCTTAATTCTCATGTCTCTAAATAGTCTATAGTAATCGATGATATTAAAAGAATAATTGCATGTTACTTGGTTAGTTTTGGAGTTTTTTGGTTAGAGTTGCTGGAGATTGTAGGTGGATTCATGGCTTGAAATTTCTGTAGTGGAGTTTTGGTGTGGAAATGCTGACTTGCTGTGGAGGTTTTCTGCATGTGTAACATTTGAGGTTTTCTAGATGTGTGGGGCAAAAGGCAGAACTGGTGTATACGTGTGGTCAGCTCTTTTCCTCTGATCCCGACCTCTTTTTAGTGCTTGGTTCTTGGAACTGTCTTTCACTTACAACTTACCTAGTTCTTCATTTGCAACACCTTTAACAATAATATTGCTTGCTCGCTGACATTTGTTAAGCCTTTGCAAAAACTGTACGTAGTTACTGTATTCTTTTTTTCCCCCTATAAATTTTCATCCTGGGCTCAGTTTTTATAACGCATTCAATGTTTGGGTTTGTGTCTTTATTTTTTAGGATACACTCTTATGCACCCCTCCCTTACCAGGCCCTACCTGCTCTCTGAACCTCCGCTTCACACAGATATTATCCATTACGAGAACATTCCTAAATTTGAGCTGGTGCGACAGAACATCCTTAGGTAAGGAATCTTGAGTTGCAAGGCCGAACATTAGCAGTCCTTAGGGCACTAGAAGTATTTCTAGAGGAATTTTAAGAGAATGTAGGGTGAAGTTCCTTTTCCTTCAATATCTGGATACTTGGATGGAATTCCCCCCCGTCCCCCTAAATGTAGAACATTTGTGGTTTGGTTTTTCCTCCCAACTTTTTTCATTTTATCATTCGATGTGCTGAGCAGTGGTTTCCACAGCTGATCTGGGGGATACCCTTTCTGATATCTCTCTTCCATGTCAGGAAGATTTCCCACTATTTGGTCTGGGGTTTTCTTTATCCTTTGTCTTATCTGAGTGTGTGTTTTAACTCCAAATGTGGTGGTACGTGAGCGCGTTTTCAGCATACGTATACTTTTCCTTCACCTAAGACAGGTAACAGTTAATCTCTTCATGTCTTATCATATCTTTATAGATGTGCAGTAGGTGGGTTTTGCGTAAGGGCTTTCTCACTGTGTAATAAAATGCTGTATGTTATATTTGCCAATATAGCATTCCCCTGGGCAGCCAGATCATCACGGTTCCCGTGAATTCCTCGCTGTCTTGGCATCTAAACAAACTGAGAGAAGTTGGGAAAGAAGCCTACAACGTCAGCTATGCCTGGAAAATGGTAAGGAATAAAAGTGACGCTATGGCAGGATGGCATAGAGTAAGTTCATATATTGAAGTGTGCGTTAATATAGTGAATATAGTGAAGCATGAAGTATTGCTATATACTGAAGTATGAAAGGTTTGAATTACTTAGAAACTGCGTGACTGTGGAGATTTTTTGTTACAGTGAAGAACCACTGAAATTACCATTTCAGGTTTGTTACTGTGTCATCTTCAGCGACGTGTCTGTATGGATACGTGTGTGCCCTTTCTTCATGAAGGTGCTCATTTCATAAGACATATGTAATGTGCAGTCACACGGAGATTATACTGGTGCTTTCCCAATGGAAGTAAATCTCTGCTGGCCTGGATGTCATACCACGAGCCAGGTGACATGTAATACCTACCAGAGACCACATCTGAGTACAGTGCTGAGGCACGGCTTGGTATTAAGTCATTCTTTTGCTTAATGCTGTTATGTTTGTGGCAGAGTAATATGATCCATTAATTAACGTAATTGGGAAAATTTCAGCTTCTTATTCTGATACTATCTTGTTTCGGAGCTGTATCAGTAGCCACTAATGATGTTTGCTGTAACTGAACACTTTTCTTACACACGTTAGTTATATCGAAGCTTTCATTGAAACTGAGCACAATGTCTATGCAGCAGGCTTTATTACCAGTTGGAAGAGCTTCAGGAGAGTGTCTAGCACCTGTCTTCCTTTCTTCAGTTTAACTTTTGAACATATCTGAACACTAATCTTGACCCAGGGATTAAAATGGAATCCAAAGGTTAAATATAATCCAGGTAAATTTCGCTGATGCCAGAAATAATTGGCTGCTTTTTTGTGCCAACAAACTTAGGAGGGTACTTGTGGATCATTTCACAGTATTAAGTTAAATCCAACCTAAAAGATTAAGCTGAGCAGTTTTAAGAGATTAAATCTGTCATTGTGTAACCGAAATTCACATAGGAGGGTGTCTGGAGCTAATTTTCCAATGTTGTAATGCTACATTAAATATCAAACACCCTTGCAGAGCAGCTGGGCAGCTCCAAGTTTTGCTAGTCCGAGGTACTACAGGATCCTTAAAATATACAAACCAGTAAAGCATGTGACGCTTGCAGCACACAATTAAGAGTGGTAATGATAAAATCTTATTTTTGACAGTTGATTTGTCTGTATTCTTCATAATGGGAATGCCGGTGTGTTTTTATCAACTGTGAACCTGAAGCCTCTGCTCTGTTAGTGACACTTCAAAAGCTATACACGAAACAGTGTTAGAAATCGTTGCAAATTAAGGAATAAAATGAAGGTCTTAATGCAGTCTTTTTTCCTGAAAACTGAGTATTTTGATTCTGTGTATAGAATGTGGAAAAGGATTTTTTGTACAACTTAGTGGCTTCGATACACACAGGGTAATTACAGACTGGAACGTGGCTGTATGGAGCTGAGCTGCTGTAATCGAGTCTCTACCCTGCATGGACACCGATAGGGCTTGAAAGTTTTACCTGCACAGTCCTTCTCTCTGTTTTCTGTAGGACCGAGTCCATATTAGCTTATTTGAAAAGGAGTGATCTGTTTGCAGAGAGAGCGGGAATTGTGATCCTTGAGAGCATGGCGAAGTGTGGTGCTGCCTTCCAGAACTGGACGAGATGAGCAATTCAAGACAAGAGAATGAATGCTAAATAGAAAATAAGTTCTGTACCACCTCCACTTCGTTGTTTCTGTTTGATGACTTGCCCATGTTTTTCAGGTCCAGGACACATCCTTTATTCTGTGTGTGGTGGTGATACAGCCAGAAATACCTGTTAAACAGCTGAAGAATCTCAACACTGTCCCCAGCAGCAAGCTCCTGTATCATCGACTGGATCTGCTGGGCCAGCCGAACGCCTGCCTGCACTTCAAGCAGCTGGCTACCTTAGGTAAAGCTTTCCTGCGGTTCCTCTTGACCACCTCGTGCATGTTTCTGTAGAGGGTGGCAGCAGAAAATAAAACTCTTTTTACAAAACACTAGAAATACTCTTCTCTTGAGAGGCTTTTATTTCCAAGGCTGATTTTTTTCTAATCAGCTGTTACCTTCTTATAGCTCTTCGTTGATCGTAGCTACCCTGCTCAATGGCGAGCACTTCATGGGTGAATGCAGTGGGATTGCTCATCAGAGCACGAGATAAATGCACTGTGAGTCTTGCTCCATCAACTTCCCAGAAGGTGGAGCGGGAAGAGAGTGAGAGATGTCTCACCAAGCTTAAAACAAAATTCTGTTCTCTTGGCTGTAAAGCAGCTTATTGACAAATGTAGGATGAAGTCCCAGCCAGTCGTGCAAGACTACTTTTTGACTTTGGATTTATGCAAGTTTTTCGCTGCCGTAAGCATTTATTACCATTGATCCATGTGAAGTCAGAATTTATATCTGTTGGGGGAAACTGAGAGCTCCTGTGGCGTGATGGTTTCCAGACCCTTCCTTACCTGCTTAAAAATTCTCAGGTCGCTGATGCCTTCCTGCATTGGATAAGTTAAACCGATTCTGCTCTACCTGACTAATTTCCGTAGTTGCTCAAACATTACTGGAAAGAGGGAGAGTCTCCATGGCAGTACAAGTTCTAGTGTCTGGAAAGGATAGAGAACATTAAAAACATAATATATTCTAAGAACAGAGAGCTTTTCTTATATAAGCATCCTAAGTTGTAAGCTTTCGTATTTAAGTATTAATCTTCGGGGGGTTTGCTAAAATCTGCGCTATATTATGAGAAGTTCTGAATTAAGTGCTTTTGTTTGTAGCCAGGTTTGAAGGTCTCATGGGGGATTAGTGGCACTGTTGTGATATTTTCTTGGCTATATTGTAGTGCCACAAATAGCGAAGTGAGATTAGACTGGAGGAGTTATGGAGGAACTTGATAAACCTATGGAAATTGCTTTGCCAATTGTTTAAAATACAGGGGTTTTTTCTTCCTTTAATGTGGTGCCTCGTCTTGATTATCTTCTATCCAGAAAGACAAGATATAAATGGAAAATACCCAAAAAACGCAGTACTAAGCTGACAAGTGGGAAAACTTCATGCGAAGCAAAATGCAATCGCATCAGAATGTTTGGTCTGGGAAGCAGATGAAGGACTGTAATAGAAGTTCATAAGCGATGACTGCAGTACATATGGTCGCTGGATGTATGGTGATGTGTTTCAGAGGAATGTGAATAAAAGCAGAACACTTCACATACTCCAGGGAGATTTTTCCTCTGGAGACCATTACACACGGGGAAATGGGTTTCCATGGGTCAAATATTCAGAAAAAGCGTGCTTCTCAACCTTCAGCCGTGCATCATTGTAATAATTTTTCTCTTTAAAAAGAAAAAGCTGGCTGGTATTGCAGTTTCTGCACACTGGAAGTTTACTTTCTAGTCTGTTTTGAAAATCACCCCAGACAGCTACACTATTATTGGTAACTCCCTCTTCTGCGCTTGTAGTTCTCCGTTTGTTCATTATCTGTGACTGAAAGTGCTCATTCTCGTTTTCCTCTGCTGTATCTAACCTAAACATGGATAACTAATTTCTCCTTTAGCACAAAATCTCTTCTTAAGGGAAGACGGCTTCTGTAATCTTTGTAAAAGTAGTAATTCAGAAGTTGTTTAGACTTTGAGAATAAGGGCACTAAAGTCTACCAAATAACACGTGGAAATCAGAGTCAGTGGACTAACTTTGTGTATTTTGAAGCAAGAAAGGTAGCTGATGTGCAGCCTGAGTTTTGTCAGTGCCTGGGAGGTGAGTTGTGCTGGTGAACGCTTTGGTTTCAATGGGGAACTTCACGTTTCCTGCCCTCGCTCCCAGGCCACCCATGACCTGAAGGAGCGGCGCGCTTCACACACTGAAGTGTGGGAGAGTGGAGGAACAGGCGGAGGTAACCTTTTGTGGTTAGGAATGTGTTTACTGTGCAATTTGTGCGATTCATTGTCCTGAACTTTCTCATATTC
>VYZM01016403.1:55903-79970 GCA_013398915.1 Dromas ardeola | reverse complement strand
AAAAAAAAAAAAAGAGAGAATTCAACATCACAACGTGAATTCCTAATGCAAAACCCAAACGCTTTGGGGCAGTACAAAAAAAAACCCAACTAAAACTTTCGCCTAAAGCGTACAGTCCTGTCTGTTCTGCGCTGATTGCTGTAAATTACACCCGCGCCCTGCCTCCGTGAGCCGATGCAGGTAGAGGTTTACGTGTCAGGCTGCCATGGGAATGGCAGAGTTTAAAGCCGCCCCACGTGGCGGGCGGCCGGGGCAGCGGCGCAGCTGCGGGGCCCAGGCAAAGCCCCACGGGGCCGGGGGACGCGGCTGCCACCCCGCCGAGCTCTTCGGGAGCGTTGAGTGGCCGCATTAACCTCCTCCATCTCCCTTCTGCGGCCACCGATTCTCTTGGTCTTGGCGCAGGCTGTGGCGTCCCCCCGTGCCGCTGGCTCCTCCGCCTTTCCCAGCGCGGCTGTCTGCAGCTATGGAAACGGGAGATGCCGAAAAGAGTACGGATTAAAACCTCGCAGCACACTGGTTTCTAGCTAGGGGCACAGATGCGACATCATTGCCCTGAGATCACACGGGAAACTAATGGGAAGGGTCTGAAAAGGGAGAGGAACGGATGGGAAGGCTGAGAATTAAACAGGAGTGATTTATCTCCCTGTTAAAATTGAATTCTAAGGCAGTAGGTCATTAAACGAGTGTGAAATCTCTGTTTAATTAGTAGCATAGTAGATTAATAAACTGTTAAAGCTTTCTGAGTTCATTATGCTTAATTTGTTTCTGGATCTTCCATGATCAGACAAGACAATGCACTGATCAGTTTTCCTTTCTGTTTCTAAGCGGTTCCATTTTCAAGTTCTCTGTAGCCCACGCTTGCTGGAACAGAAACGGATTTAAAAGCTTCAGGGAAATACCCGATACGTTCTTCAGAGACATTTTCCAGTGGATTTGCTTAATGGCCTTGTTATTTTAATAAATGGAAGCCTTTAAAAATTCTTCCTCTAGCTGTAAATTGAAGATCATGTTTTATTTCGCCGCATTTCTCTAAAGCCGGAGGAGGTCTAACGGGAGCTCTCTGCGTTGTTTGTTGTGGGCAGGTGCTTCATCATGGAGGACAGAGGGTACCTTGTGGCACACCCAACCCTCATCGATCCCAAAGGACACGCACCAGTGGAGCAACAGCACATTACACACAAGGTTTGCCTCCTTTTTTTCTTGGTTTTCTTGGTTTTCTGGTTTCTGCGGTGGTATGGACTGGAGAGAAGCTGCTGTTTGTGTCTGATTTCAAAGGCATAAAATCCTCCATTTTTCACTTAAGGAGCCTCTGGTAGCAAATGACATTCTGAACCACCCAAACTTCGTCAAGAAAAACCTCTGCAACAGCTTCAGTGACAGAACAGTTCAGCGGTTTTATAAATTTAATACCAGCTTAGTGGTAAGTGTGTTTTTCTGTTTTATTTTGCTTTTGAATGTACTTTGGTTGGGTTGGGTTTCTTTTGGTGGAAAGGCAGATCCTTGCCAGGATCAGCAGAGGAGGCTGGAAGCCAGCCTTCCGTGCGGGTTGGCCTCCGTTCCCCCTCTCCAAACACAAAACCAGCAATCTGGCCTGCACAGACTGTGCTCGCACGAGGAGTCGGTTGACATACGAGGGATAATGGATGTGATCGCTGGCCAACTGCGGTTGATGTTTGCAAAGTCTCATCCAGCATCGTGAAAATAAGTTCTCGGTTGCCGGGTGAGGACTTTCCAGCAGTAGTTGGGATTTTCTGCTTTGGATCCTCTGACCTGTGGCTTCCAACTCTGACCCGTGTCACTGCTACACGGGTAGCAAAGGTCTCTAATAACTTACCTTTTAGGTAGGTGACCAAATAAATGTATTTACTGGTGCAACTGGGACGAGCATTCACAGAGTATCATTTGTCAGACTGGAGTATTTGGAGATGTGAGTGCTCTGAGGTCCCTGCAGGGCTTGTGTGAGCTTCCTCTTGTGCCAAGAGGTCTAAGCCAGGGGCTGTTGGCTCTTGCCACGCCGTGAATGCCGATTGCAGCGCCGCAGATCCGCCCTTGACAAGATCCCGGCAGAATTATTCAAAAGACGTTAAGCTCTGTGGGAGAAGCTGCTCTTTAAATAATACTTTTCAATTATTACTGGGAGGAGAAGGTGGGAAATGAGTGTTAGAAATATTTGGAAGTCATGTCAGAATACGTTGATTTATGTCAGGTAGGCTTAAACGTTTTCCCCACGCTTGAAATGGAAAATCAAAAATGTATCGCTGTAAAGAAAATTGTATAGGACAGAGCAAAAACTTAAGCTTGTGGCATGCAAATAGGAATCAGGAATGAGTCTGGCTACCAGATAGATCACAGCTGGACAGTGCTGCCGTGTATTTTTTTATGGTACATGTGCCAGAAAGTTCTCAGCAAGTCGTGATGGTGCCTCCTCGTCAGAGCGGAGCCGCTTTGCGGAGGTCACCGACGACGGGGACAGTGGGGACGGGTCGGGGAGCCATGCGAAGGAGCGAAATGGAACCTGCTGCCGTCAGGATATCGGGCTCAATGCGGCTGCCAGATCTTGTAATGTTTACAAGCTAAGCGTGTTTTTTTCGATCTTCAGCAAAGTCTTTCCAGCCAGCAGTAGCTTGGAGGCAAAACTTAACAGGTTGATGAAGAATTTTATAGTCCTTTTATTTGTGAAGGCGGCTCTCCCATGCTCTACAGGTTTCCTTGGACGGGGGAAAATCTCCAGCGCCCTAAAACAGCGTGTTTCTTGGGACTCTGTTGATGCTATTTGTTTTTTTCGTAGGGCGATCTGACAAACCTGGTACACGGCAGCCACTGCTCCAAGTACAGGCTGACGAGAATCCCAGGCACCAACGCCTTCGTGGGAATCGTCAACGAGACCTGCGATTCCCTTGCGTTCTGTGCCTGCAGTATGGTGGACAGGCTCTGCCTCAACTGCCACAGGTGAGCGGGAGGTCGGGAATGAACGGGCTGGGCCAGGCATTTGCTTCCTTCTGCTTTCTTCATTCAAGGTTTATAAAAACACGTTTATTTTATAAGCTAAACAAAAACATGCGGTGCAAAACTGAAGTGAAAGCAACACAGTTACTTTACCTATGCTATTTGCAAGAGGCACGGTGACTGAGCAGACCTCGAATCTTTTGCCATATTTTCAGCGTATTAAAAAACAGGGTAGTTTGTTCTTGACATGTTTGGATAGATAATGTTAAAAGACCACGACAGATTCGGTTTCTCAGGGGCAGTTGGTGGTGGATTAGGCCCTTTGTTCTGGCGTATCGATACCCACAGTTTTATATGGATTGCTGTAGTTTTTCACTGAGGGGATCCTGGTGCTTGCAGATTTTGCTTACGCCACCATCATTATGTATTTGTTGCACAGGCAGGAAGGATCCTTGCATCTAGATCTGAGATTTGTCCAAGGGTTGTCTCCTTTTTAAATTTCAGGGGTTGGGTAAGAGATCCGAGGGGCTCCGTTACTACATTGTCCTCAGTCCCAGAGCAGAACAGAGCAATCCCTGTGCTCCTGGGGGAAGGAGAAAGGTTACTGAACAGCCTTTCCCGTGGCAAGCTGCTGTTACGGAGCTGCACTGCGGGGCTAAAATCACCGTGCGATGTCTGATGCGTTTTCTCTGTGTTTTCTGCCCCTGCAGAATGGAACAGAACGAATGTGAGTGCCCTTGCGAGTGCCCTCTGGAGGTAAATGAATGTACCGGCAACCTCACCAACGCCGAAAGCAGGTGAGAACCAACCTCCTCGAGGGGAACAGCGTGGGACAGAAGTTAACAAAATTAATTAATCGTTTATGCTAACTTACAGGTGATACAGGATAGAATAGACAGGATTTTCAGTATAATTAAGCAGGTGATGTGTAATAGGTAAAAACGATCACAGAATCACAGAATGGTCAGGGTTGGAAGGGGACCCTTGGAGATCATCCAGTCCAACCCCTCTCCCGGAGCAGGGTCACCCAGAGGAGGTTGGGCAGGAACACATCCAGGTGGGTTTGGAATGTCTCCAGAGAAGGAGACTCCACAACCTCTCTGGGCAGCCTGTGCCAGGGCTCTGCCACCCTCAAAGGAAAGACATTTTTCTTCATGTTGAGAAGGAATTTCCCGTGTTCCAGTTTGTGCCCGTTGCCCCTTGTCCTGCCACCGGGCACCACTGAGAAGAGTCTGGCCCCATCCTCTTGCCTCCTGCCCTTTAGATACTGCTGAGCATTGATGAGATCCCCTCTCAGTCTGCTCTTCTCCAGCTGAACAGCCCCAGGGCTCTCAGCCTTTCCTCAGCAGAGAGATGCTCAGTCCCTTGATCGTGATGTTTTTCAGTGATTGTGCTTTGACTGCTTTTATAATACAAGGCTTTACTTTTTGCGCCAATATAGGAATCCGAGTTGTGAAGTTCATCAGGAGCCGATGACTTTCACAGCAATCGATCCCAGCCTCCAGGATGCTCTGCCGCAGTGTATCAACACTCAGTGCAACCAGAGAACGGAGAGCGGGTAAAGTGGCGTCCTCTGTCCCTCAAAATATATCGTGTTCTTGAAATAATTAAGTGAAAATAGCTCTTCCTTACATATTTCAAAGAAGAAAAAGAAGTATGATGCCAGAATGAGGTATTATAGCACACACCAATGATGACATTATGCTGCTGTGCAGAAAGAGAAGAGCTCCGTATTCCCATTTGAGTCACATTACACCATTAATAGCAAACAAATGGCTTCCCTGTCACACTTTGTGACTCTGGGAACTGAGGGTTGTGCAAGTGGAAGATTTGCTGTTGAAAGGAGAACGAATTCTTCCTCCTAGCAAAATGGATAGTGCTGCTGCGTTTGTCTGCCTTCTGGAGGAAGGTGTGGACTAAAGGGTTCGCAGAAAGCAGACAGTACAGTCACGGTGGTGACTTTGGAGCGCATTAGGGATGGGAGCTGCCTGTCAGCTTCCAGTTTCCTGCTTCTCTCTTTTACTCCTGGCATTATGTAGAGGAGCTTCAGGGCTTATTTATTTTTTGCTAGTTATGAGCGGTCTCCAGGGAACTGAGACTGCTAGAACATATCGTGCTCTGACCAGACTTTCCAAATCCTGTCTTCCATCTTCCAAAGGATTGCAGAAAAAGGGTGGAACCGTAGTCAGACTTCACCATGCTGAGAAACGTCTTATTGGAGCAGTTGCAAGTAGGAAGTTCTCCCTTTGCTCAGGCTGAGTCATGGAGGCAAAACCCAAAGCAAACAGACTTGGAAGATGCATGCTGAAGATGCAGCTTCCCTGTATAACTTCCCTTGTGGTACTTAAGCATTTTAATGAGAAGGTTTTTGTGGCCAAATGTTACATATGCAAGGGTTTACGGGTGATTTTGGCTTCCCTCTGTCTCGCGATTCTAAAATAGACTGAGCTATGCCAAACGAGAAGTGTTGAACTTGAAAGTAAACATGGTCGTCTTTCGTTTTCCATTTTCAGGGATTGCTTTGGTGTGTTGGACTGCGAGTGGTGTATGGTAGACAGCGACGGGAAGACCCATCTGGATAAGTCCTACTGTGCCCCTCAGAAGGAATGTTTCGGTGGCATTGTGGGAGCGAAGAGCCCCTACGTGGATGACTTGGGAGCAATAGGTAACTCTGCCTGTCTGTAGAGATGCTGCGTTTAACTGCTTTTGTGCAATAACACGCACTTTCAGTGCCAGAGCATGCTTCACATAATGTTTATCTCTTAGGCTAGTGGTAAATCAGCAGAAATAGTGCATCAAGCAGTAAAGAATTACCATCAGGCCTGTTGTGGATATTACATTTTGGAAAATACTGGTGTGTAGCTGAGCGTAGCTATACATTCCTGTCTTTAAGATGCACCCTTTCTGAATTTCGTCTCCTATTTAACGTGTGCTGGCCTGCCTGCGCGCAGTTGAGCTCCTAGAAAGCTTTCAAGATCTTCTACAGTCTTCAGAGATGTTGATTTAAACCTTTCTGCAGAGCATTTATGGTTTTTTTCCTGTGTTTTGTCCCTTTTGATTTAGGAGATGAGGTGATCACTCTGAACATGATCAAAAGCGCACCGGTCGGCCCAGTGGCTGGAGGCATTATGGGCTGCATTATGGTGCTTGTTCTAGCAGTATACGCGTATCGCCACCAGATACATCGGAGGAGTCACCAGCACATGTCACCTTTGGCTGCCCAGGGTGAGCTGATAACTCTTGAGAGAGAAACAGTAGGGTGGGAATTTAAAATAAAACCCAAACCAAAAACAAAAGCCCAAAATAAAACAAAAAAAAAAAACACAAAACCAAACCAACCAACCAAAAAAAAAAAAAAAAAAACCAAAACCCTCTTTCCTTGGTTTTGTTCCAGTGCTTCACCCCGTTGTACTTCCCTTTTGCCAACCCTTGTAAAAGCCAGGTCTGGTCCAGGGTGCTTGTGTATTGCTGCCCTCTCCTGGGTGCAGCCAGACCTGCTGCTGCCCGAGGAGACTCTGCCCCAAAACCTTACCGTGCAGTTCTTGTCAGGATGCTGAAGTTAGACTTTTTCTAGAGCTAAACCGATATAAGCCCAGCTTCACAGCTTGCTGGCCCTTGTCACAGCACACCGACCGCGGGTGTTTATTTCTGCACGAGAGTGGAGCTTTCGGGAGTATTACCGTTTTCACACCCTTTCTGCTTGGGCTGTCTGCGACATGTCTTTTTGCACTCGTGTTCCATGTGATGTTCGTGAATATCTAGACATAGATAGATAAAACCACTGAAGTCTGAGAGACAAAACTGTGTTTGGGGCAAAGGATACTGGTAGAAAGAGGTGAGAAGTGTGATCAGGGCTAATTACCTCTACATTTGATTACACCCTGGCTCTATTTTGAATCAGAACTGTCTTCAAAACTTTAAAGCCTGTTCCTTGCAGGGGGAGGTGGGGTGTATCGTATTCCTGGAATCCCTAGCCCCATTTGTCTTGGAAAATGAGCATACCAAGCTCAGACCGCATCTCTTCACACAGCAACGCAAAGTGCTTCCACGATATTACCAGGGTGACAGCCGTTAGTAAGATGATCCAAAATTTTTCTCTTAACAGTTGCATTTTTCTGTTTGTAATGGTGTGTAGAAATGTCAGTGCGTATGTCGAACCTGGAAAATGATAGGGACGAGAGAGACGATGACAGCCATGAAGACAGAGGAATCAGTAAGTACCAAATCACTGTGCTGTAAAAAAGTCGTAGATTAGGAGTAAATGAGCTATTTGTTTTCTTAATATGCTAGAATTAAAAAATATGGGAGGAAACCCTGTGCTGATTAGCAGTAGAAAATGACAGAACAATATTTTGACTTAAACTGTAACTTCCAGTGCATCTTTAGTTTTATGCTGAAAAATTATATTCTTTTACTTTTAGAAGACTAAACTCAATTATGTGTGGAGGGGGTTTGCCCCTTGCACACACACACACACCCGCACCCCGTGACCACTTCCAGAAATAGCTCTGATCAGCCTAAAAATTGCAATTGTGACAGTACGGGGGTATGGAAAACTCCTACCTTTGTTTAGCCTTGGAAAGCAGAGGCCAAGCCTGGCATGTATGTTCAACAAATGTGGCAGTAAATCTTATTTGCGTTGATTTGGGATGCCGGTACTGCTTTGCCATTCAGTAAAAATGGCACTTTGCATTTGATACTGCTGTACTGTAAGATGAGCCGGTGCACCTAAACGCTGGGAGAGCTCCAGAGTCAGAGCAGATCCCTGTCTCTGGACCCTCACTAAACCAGAATTAAAACAATACCCAAGATTTGAAACTGTGTCAACACTCAAAGACTGAAAAATAAGGGTATGTGAGTTTCATGGCTTGCGTCTACTGCTTCTCTAGGGCCTTTTTAGTTTCATTGTGAGTCGGCTCCCAGTGCTGCCACGGGTTCTTTAGCATTGGCACAGTAATTCTCTAACTTCTATTAATCCAAGCAGATGAGGTGAATGAGTTTGACTGGATCTTGATCCCTTCCACATTTAAACACCATCTCTTCACTCCTACTCCTCTGTCGCTTGACAGTCGTCTTAAAAGTAGTCGCATTTGAGAAGAATTAGATTACAGAAAGCCTGTTCCCCTGTGCTTGATTTGTCCCACTGATACAATTCAGTAAAAGCACTTTCTTTAAAACCAGTTCTCTTTCTTTCTTTCTTTCTTTCTTTCTCTCTCCCAGTTAGTAACACTCGATTTATAGCAGCGGTAATCGAGCGGCACGCCCACAGCCCCGAACGCAGACGCCGGTACTGGGGGCGATCGGGAACGGAGAGCGACCACGGTAAGACCTTGAATCCCTGCCCTGGCCCCGGGTTAATGATTGCGGTTACTGGGTTTCCTTCAGAAGTCTGGCACGTTGCAGATAAGGCTGCCACAACCAAACCAAAAACCTTTGCTCCTTACTATCTCACAGCTGAGCAGTTTTGACACCCTTCAGCAGATGATGCTGTCCAGCCAGGAGCTGGTTTCCTCGGAGGGGTGGTACAGTGGCAGCTGAACGCCCTGCTCCCCCTGGCTGGTGGGGGGTTCCGCCAGCTTCACTGCGGGGCCAGAATTCAGACCGACAGAAACAGGACTACATTTACTGCACTCTCTTTCCATCGCCAACCCGAACAAACTAGATGTTCAGTTGGGATAACGGGCCTCTCCTGCTTAATGAGAGAAAGGAAGTCCCTTGCAGTCAAGTCAGCATCTTGACTGCTCGTCTCTTTGCCGTGACGAGCACATCTTTCATAAAATTCTAACAGCATGTGCAGGGCACCTGCATTTCCTGGGGTAAAGCAAACATGGATTCAGAGACCACGGAGTCAGGTGCCTCCTTAGCCTTTCTGATGGACGTTCAGTCCATGCCATCACCACAGAGGACATCTTACGTCACCTTTAAGCAAATAATGATCAACATTAACTGTGTACGTGTACAGTAATGAAGGGTGTTCAGCCATGCGTCTTCGTCGCGTGCACACACACACTTCAACCCTGTTCAGGTTCAGGGAATTTTGATACGTCCCCCATGCCCCGAGACTGAGTCTTCTTAACTCTTGAAAGCTGGTAGAAGGGTGTCACACTGCTGACTCGTGAGGAGGTTTAATATAAATGAAGAGAAGGATTAGACAAGGCAGTCTGCCACAGATGTCAGCTCTAGCTGCGTGTCGTAGTGGCTGGGTATCTTACAGCAGACGGGTTCAATTATTAAGACAGTGGTTGCACTCATGGAATTACTGAGGGCCAGGAAATCTGAAGGCCAAAGCCTTGGAACGTGGATGAACAGATGCCTGAGAGACAAGCTTGCTCTAGGAGGAATTACCCTGGATTTGGGGGCAGATTACCTGTGCTGAGGCAGATTTGCTGGACTAATGCTCCTTTTGCTCCATTTCTTGTACTCCAAGCAAATCCTTCCCATCGTTCCAGTCCCCATGTCAGGGTTAGCAGGGGAACTGTCTACCTGCTTCTGTAATGTGCCCTTCTATTTTTAGTTTCTGTAATTCCATCTTCTTCAAAGGGCTGCCCAGTCGTCTTCCCAATTCCTCCCTGCCAGCTCGAAACCACGACTCAGGCCATGGGAAATGGAAAGGAGCCCCAGCTGTGGATACTTACCCTGATATTTTTAACACACTTCTTTTAGGTGTCTCAAGCTGAAAACCCAGACGAGATGCTCAGAGAAGCACTAGTGGGTTTTCACCTCTTAGCCAAAGTTTTCTGAGATGGATTATTTTTCTAATTAAAGCAAGATCTTTTTCCTTTTTTGTTTGTGTGTTTGCATTTAGAAATACTGAGGTGTTTTTGTTTGCACTGCAAGCCGGGTTTGCGCGGTGACAGCTGGTTTCAGTGGTAAATCCAAATCTTGTAGAAACTACTAGCACCTGCTTCAAAAGAGAGGGACAGAAGATCTCCCAGGGACCTGCTGTGAGGCAGCGCCCTCACTGAGAAAGCAGGATCTTGTCTAGCAAGGGTTAGCTGTTGGCTGCCTTTCTAGTGACATAATTTCCTTAGGATATCCCAGAGAATGCGATGGCTCATTACTCCTATAGTCAACTGCTCTGTTTTTTTTTAACTTCTCAGACTGCAGTAGCAGATATTTTTGCCAAAGGAGTTGATTGCGCGATGTGCATGTGCTTAGCTGGACGTGTCAGTACCATTCTTTCTGGGCTCCCCAGCTCAAGAAGGACAGGGAACTGCTGGAGAGGGTGCAGCATAGGGCTACCAAGATGATGAGGGGACTGGAACACCTCTCTTATGAGGAAAGACTGAGGGAATTGGGTCTGTTTACTCTGGAAAAGAGACGGCTGAGGGGTGACCTTATTAATGCTTACAAATACTTAAAGGCTGGGTGTCAGGAGGATGGGGCCAGGCTCTTTTCAGTGGTGCCCAGTGACAGGACAAGAGGTAACGGGCACAAACTTGAGTATAGGAAGTTCCACCTAAATATGAGGAGGAACTTCTTTACCTTAAGGGTGGCAGAGCACTGGCACAGGCTGCCCAGAGAGGTGGTGGAGTCTCCGTCTCTGAGACATTCCAAACCCGCCTGGACGCGTTCCTGTGCCCCCTGCTCTGGGTGACCCTGCTCTGGCAGGGGGTGGGACTGGATGGTCTCCAGAGGTCCCTTCCAACCCTGTGATTCTGTGATTCTGTGATTTGGCTTAATGGACCTGCTGTGTGAAACACTTCCAGGTGGATTCGGTCAATTTCTTTAACTCTATGGGAAGCTCACCGACATTAAAAACATATGTTTGGGGTTTGTGAATAGGCCCTCACAGGTGAAAAGGGCTCTTTTCCTCTTAAAAAGAGAATACTGTGATTATACAAGATGATGCGAGAAGTTTTGCTGCTTGCAGATACAATAGCTTTCTTTCCTAGGAAAGATGTGGTTTGATAGGAAGAGAGGTAAGGGTAGCGGATCCCATCCGTTGCTTGTCTGTCTGTAAAAATCCAAGTCATATCTTTAAAGGTATCACTGCCCAAAAAAATTCTGTTACGTTTTGTTTTTCAAATCAGTGCGAGCAATTCTACCGTAGCAAGCCATTGAACGCATGATTGTTTTTTACCGTTTGGGGTGGCACAGACAGTATGTCCCCAACATTTATAAACAAAGCTGGTGGCAGAGAAAGGGATCCATTATGAACTTACAGGAGAGGATGGGTTTGTTTAGGTTTTTTTTTTTCTTTTCTCTTAATTAAGTGTTTTATTCTTTATAAAGCACTGGCTGTGCCTGATTCCCTGAAGGGTGCAGCAGTCAGCACCGTGGCAGATTGACCTTTTAGTCTTGCTTTTAATTCTTGGTCCTGCTGATTCCTTTTCTAGGCTACAGCACTATGAGTCCTCAGGAAGACAGCGAAAACCCTCCATGCAATAACGACCCGTTGTCGGCTGGTGTCGATGTGGGAAACCACGATGAAGACTTGGACCTGGACACGCCGCCGCAAACAGCTGCCCTCTTGAGTCACAAGTTCCACCACTACCGGCTGCACCACCCAGCGCTCCACCACAGCCACCATTTACAGGCTGCAGTCACGGTACACACTGTGGATGCGGAGTGCTAATGAACAACGGCAACAGGAACGTAACTTGTGAACGACGATCCGTGCAGCAACGGGCAGCTCGGCTTCTGTGCTTTTCAGCAGGAACGATTTAACTCACTTCCTGAGTAAACTGTGAGGCAGAAAAGCTTTACGTTTTTATAAATGTAAGGTCGGCTCTGAAATGGAAGGGAAATGTGCTTGATGAATGGACCTGCCATAACATTGAAGAAAACGGAGCAGGAGGCACGTTAGACCTCCAGAAACGGGGACGCGAGTTTATACAGCAGCTGGAGCTTTGGAAGCCCTGTTATGCTGAGCCAAGAGGAGAGTGAGAGAGCTTAAAAGAGCCAGCGATGATTTGGTTTCCTTAACTGGAAGAGCAGAAATCTGTGCGGCCGCAGGCTATAAAAGTGCCAGATAGAGTCGGGGGCGGGGGGGAAGGCTGGTGGTTTCTCTGCAGTTTGTTTCGCGCGTAGAAAGTTCACTGCTCCGACAATTGCTGTCTGGAACCTGGGACAATGCATCTCAAGATTTTTAAGTAAAGGATTATTTTTCTACTATTTATTGAACTCGAAACTTTGGGGGGAGGGAGGGGAGAAAACATGTTAGCAATTCTCAACAACTGCCACATATATTCTGTGATGGTGAAGTGGTTCTTCCGAGGAAGACATCTGGTTCTTATTAGCTGATATTCATCCACTGCCCCACTCTGCAAAAGGGAAAATGAAGAAGTCGTTTCTGACGTGTTTACAGTATGAATGCTTTCTTTTCCACAGTTGTTTTCTGTAAATATTAGAACCTGATTTATATGACGGTATTTTCTTCCTATTTGCAGAGGAGAAATCCTGTACTCCGTTACTAAAATACCGAGAATTCTGCCCATAAACTTCTCCGTCTTTACCTCTTCGGTCATCCTTAAAGGTTTCCTGTGTGGAAGTAATAAAGAATTTATTTAGCATTAGTTACCAGATAATCCCCAATGAAACCTGTGCCATTCTTCTGTTTCCTTAGGACACCGTCGAGATCAGAAGTAGGGATAAACCAGTGTTTTGTAAAACTTGGGTTACTGTGGAAGGTCTTTCTGAAATCATGATTTGAAGCTGCTGCTGTTTGTCTGGAATTTAACATTGCTTGGTAATTCAAAGAAAGATTAATCAATCTGTCTACAACACAGAGCATCATAATTATAAATTAGTTTTAAATCACAGTGTTGTATTTTAGATTCACATTTTGTGATTACAATGATATAAAACCATTCTTGCACTGCGCATTATGATAAACATCCATTTATATGTAGGTTTTTTTAAAAATCACGTGTTTTAATTAATATGGTACTTAATACTGTATTATGTAAAAAAAAATTGGTTCTTAAACAGTACGGTAAAATAACTATATGTGTGATATCAGGATACCCCTTTATACTATGTATAAAACTAAAATCTCTAGTGAAATAAACTGTATATAAAGTATAGTTCTGTGGATAACGGGCTAGATTGAAATTATTCGGTCTGAATTTCCTTTAATTTTCGGTCTGAACGAGTGCTCTAACAGGAGTGAAACATTTGGTCGGGTTCCTCTGGTTTTTACAAACAAACTTGAAAGATCTAAAATTTACATGTGAATGACAGTATTGATGTATGTTTTAAAGCTTTTTTTTTTTTTTCTTTGTTAGCCTGTTGGTCATTACTTGGGAAATGAACATTTCTGGAAGTGCTCAGCCATCGCGCAGACTCACCAAAGCGGATCGTTTGGGTTTTTTCTTCCGTGCTACTGGAAACTGGGTTGCAGTGGATTTGCCGTTGTGCTGCGGTGGGTAGGAATGGGCTGGGGGTTTTGCTGACCAGGCACCTGGAGAAATGCATTAAGCACTGCTTTATGTTCTCAGAGGGCTGAATCTGATGCCTTGTAACGGTTTGTGAGTCAATCTGTAGACCCAACTTGCTAGAATTTCTAATTTTGAATCCAAAAATAATGCTGAGGTTCGGGTAATGAACAAACTGGCTGTTTTGTCAGGTTCGCCTCTAGAAGAAAATGCATTATCTTAATGTAACTGCTAGACCAAAGAACAACGTATCCAGCCAAGAGGCAGAATTTTTAAGCATGAGGGGAAAATAGCTTTCAGTGTGGAAGAGTGTTCAACTATATGTAAGTTTTAATAACAGTTTGTGCGAAACATCAAACAAGATGCTTTGTTGATTTCCTAGACCTACAGAACTCATAAAGGTGTTCTCACTAAAATTCAGAGGTAAATCCGATTTGAAGTTCTAGCCAGGACTTTATTTGTTCAGATCTGGGGATGTAACGTAGATGCTGGAATTCAGCCAAAAGCTGTTGCCACGGGACAAAAGCGTCTCTGGAAGTCACCGACTTGTAAGGCGGAATTGAAGTTGTATTTTGACCATCCGCGTTTATATGAAGGACTCTCGCTGTGCCGCAGGAGTTCTTGAACTTGAGTATTTGCTCCCCAGTTGTAGTTTTTTATGTCAAGCAACATTATGTTTCCTTGTATATAAAATAATATAAACAGAAAGAAAGCAGAGCACCCCTTTGACTTGAGCCACACGTGCCTGCCTGCTCTGGTGCTGATGTTACTTTACACCAGATATGGCAATGGAGCACGCCATTAAATCCAACTTTAATTAAACTGCAGTGTTAAACACAGGTATGTATACATTTACTAACCCACACTGGCGTATTCTGTACTACTTTTTATAGCAGGAGAAGTAATTTTTGTTCAAAACGTATCAGAGTAATAGCAATAAGCACATACCTTGTGCAATGCAGTAATATTAATTACTTTCTTGATTACAATGCTGTTTCAGTGTAGAGATTTATTTATTGTTCTTAGAAACTGCTGGCAGTGTTCTCTGTTGCAGCCCTGCCAGAAATACCTGGGTTACTTTTCTCTTTGAACGGCTATCAAACAGTCGCAGCAATCAAACCCCCCTCGCTTTTACCTTAAAAAGCTTTTACCTTTACCGGTTTTTGCAGAGCTGCGCCTCGCTGCTGCTTCATCCCTTTTGTTCCAGGACATACAAACTGTTCTTGCTCCGTGGGGTCCGGACAACCTTCCTTATACTTGAAGTAATGGCAAGACCCAAAGCGCTTGCTATTAAGGAATAATTACGGGAAAAACACGGATCTAGAGGTGTGCCAAATCACAGCTTCAAATGCTGCCAGCTAACCTTGTCCCAGCAGGAATAACGAGTGCTGGGAAAGATCCTGTTGCTCATTTAAAACGAAACCTGATAAATACAGCAGGGAACCTGGATGTAATTGCGGTCTCTAAGAAGCTGCAGGACAGCTCCTCCATTTTTATTGCAGGTGTTGCTGCCATGGCCTTCCCTCCCCGTGATTATTTTACTGCGTTGATGGAGGAGCAGGATCATAAAAGGAGCAGTCAGCTGCCTGGCTTGGACTCCTACCCCGTATCCTCCTTACCTATAACTGCGAGACTTTACGGCCATTAATTTTCCACTTGTTTCATTTTTGAAACTTAGTTATATTAATTTCCTGTAGGTTTTCTTTCATTCTTCCAGAACAAGTTCTTCTGAAAGGAAAACGAGTGTTGCCCTTGGTTTGTGTTCACTAACGTTAAATTGACTTAATGCTTTCAGTATTTGAGAACTGTGAAGTGTATTGATTTTTCCTGTATGTAACAAGCAGGTTCTCCATCCAAGTAACCCAGCTGGCCAGAGGGAGAAGCTGTTTACATGTTCAGAATATATTGCTTGAAAATTAATTGAGACGATTTTTTAACTTGTTTATCGTATTGCCTTGATACAAAATGCCATTTGGAAAGAAGAGTATGTTACAATTTGCCCACGAGCATTTTATAAGGCCACTTAAGCCACGAAATACTATCTTTACCCTTGCCCTTGGCAATGAGAGAGAAGACAGATGAGAATTCAGGCGATGTTCACGTGTGCAGCAGTGGATGTGATGATAACTGGTGAAAATGAGGTCTCTAGCTTTCAGGGGCTTTATTCTGTAAAGTGACCCAGAAACAGTGATGAGGATAGAAAGCAGATTTGTCAGAGTACAAATGATGCTAGTAAACTGTCAGCAAATGTGGAAAAGGGGGAAACAATAGGATGCAGAAGACCTGGATTAAGTTAAGAGAGTGTGCAGGTAATCCAAAAGGCTGTATCCAAGTGCAAAGATTAATTTGCAGTGTTCCTAGCTCTTAGCTACCCATTCCATTTGTTTTTAAAAGAGAATCCCAGCTATGGCTGGGATTTTCAAAGGAGCCTGCACTACGCTTCCAGTGATGTTTGGAATATTAATTCCTACAGCAGTTACTTTGGTAACTGTTGGGTTGTTTTGCCGTACAGTTCCCCCTTTGCCATGGTCTCCAACTATGAAAAAGTAATCTAAGTGCCATAAAGTATTTCGTATTACTTATTTGCAGCACTTCTACGTGATGAGAGGTAATTATTTTCTCTACTTTATGTGCCCTGAACTGAGTCACGGAAGGACCTTGGCCCAGAGAAGGGCTTGCGTTTCTGAAGCCAAGGCTACGGTGGAATTTAGAGACTGGAGTCCAAGAGTGCAGCCCTCCGGCCCCTGCCTCATTAGTCAAGTGCCAAACATAACTGCTGTGTGCGCCAGCGCAGGCGCAGAAACGCCGCCGGCTTTATCTCCCTACAAGAGCCTGACGCTTCCCTCCTCCTGCACATCTATCGCCTGCTTTGGGCGGTGTTTTTGAGGCTGGGATAGGCAGACCCTCTGTCTGGGAACCCGAGGGAGCCTGAACTGGCGGAGAGTCGGAGCGTGTCTAACACTGTGTGCGAACAGTTTCCAAAGGGAATTACTGACTTTGCCTGCACTAGAACACACGCTGACAGGTTGTCTGCTGCCTTCCAGGGAAAGGCTCAATCACTTCTACCCCTCTTCCGCGAACTTCAGTGAGATTATCAGTAAACAGTCGATCAATAATATATTAAGGGAAAATAAATGTCCAAAGTAAAAGAAGAGTTTCCATCAAATAATCAGAGCTACTTGGTTTAACCAAGGCTTTTGTTAAATGCAATGCAATTCTCTGCCCATTGGAAAGCGGCAGTCGACAGCAGTTAGCAATAGCCTGAGCAGAAGAGAAGCACAAATTTGATGGCAGAGGCGGAACGCGTATTAGATCTGGAAGTTTCACGTTCAGCTCCAAGATGAATCATAACGGCCGCCTCTAAACGCTGTGGAAAAACTTCACCGTTGTTATCCCCGGGCTGGTTTCATTAGCGGCAGCAGTAGATGGTACTGCTCAGAAGCTGGGAGCCAGCAGTAACAATTGTATGTTTGTTCTATTTTATTCTACGTTTTTTTAGCTGACCCTGGCAAAAACACCGCCTTCTCGGAGCACTGCCTGAACAAGTGCTCTCTGCTGTTATTGCCACTAACGGAACAAAAATAGTGATAGCAAGGAAGGGAAACTTGACCAAAAAGTGTAAGTGCAGGAACCTTCTACCCACGCTTCGCCTGGCAAGGAAAGGTGAGGGCGCGAGTACAACCGCAGCTCCACGAGCGAGGGAACAACCCCGGCCTCCCAGAGTGGCGAGTCAGCACCTTTGACAAGCAGAACCTCTGCATGAAAAAATGCGCAAAAAGAGGTGGAGCCCCACCACCTTTCATATGAAACTGGCCGTCTCTCCTCTTTGAACCCAGGCACCATCTCACCAGTTGAACAATGGGCCAGCCTTGGGTTAGACTGCCGCGTATTTCCAGTTTGGTCAATGCTGATGGATATTTCCAATTTTAAAACTCTTGCGCTGCACCTAGAGGTAGTGAAATCAGACAGCCGCTCTGAGATGGGCTGGCAAGGAGAACTGCAGGAAACCGGGAACTTGGTCAAATAGTTGTAGTCTACTTATTTTCAGTTTTCCAGCTTTCTGACGCTTCAACAATTGATTTCCTCCCAGTATCAATCCTCTTGGCATCAGGTATGCAAATGACATGCAATTGGGAGAGATTAAAGGTTTGACTATTTAAACTACATGATCTAATTCCTGCAAAATAATGATAACCTCTTAAGTGTGTTTATTTCCATTGCAGCTTAACCGCGGAAATCTCTATAAATGACTCAAAATGCGTTACTGCTGTGGCCTCGGCCAGAGAGCCCGGATAACAGGAAGGGGATGGGGTTTGGTTTTTTATCCCATGAAAACAGAATGAACGTGTAGAAGTCAGACACTTCACTAAGTGTGTTTATAGCAAACAGTCATGTTGCATGACAGTTTCTATAGAAACCTTTTTATAACTGAATGTCAGAACATTTTAAAGTCTCATAAATTTTTTAAGAACGCAGTGGGAAAGTTTAGCTTGCACTACATCCTTTGTGCCAGTTTTCCATATTTAACAAGTTAGAGCATTTTACAGGACAAAATACTGGGGGTGTGTGTGTGTGTGTGTGGGGGGGTGTGTGTGTAACAAATTGCTGGTAAGGTGCCTGGTCACTCCCAGTATGTACTAACTATTCAGTTAATTACCCCAAAGATTTTCTTCAAGTTTGTAATTAGCCAGACCTGTAGGGGCTGTAAATCAGTTAGTAAGGGAGATGTATCGATTTCCCCTAGTGAATGCTTTAACTCAACATTATGATTTCGCTATTTTTTGATGTGAAATGATTTCACAGTTTCCTGGGAACTATCAGGATCACTTCCACTTCCCGGTTCCTAGAAAACAGGCCCTTATAGAAAGCGTGAGACGGGCAGAATGATTTGAGACTACAATTTGCAGCACATTAACAGGTTGGCCAATAAAAACACCCTGCGTAGGAATGTGGGGTTGTACCTGCTTTGGCTACAAAGCCAAGGAAGATTTTTTTTTATTTTTTTTTTTAATACTGAAATTGCCAAAATGTACTTTCTGCCAAGAAGTTACCACTAAATTTGAAGTTGACTCTGAATGAGGAAAACTAAAGCCCATGCAGGGAAGAATGGCCAGTTAAAGCAGGAAGGGTATTTTTTTAGGAGAAAGTATTGCTGAGGTTGGCCTGTGAATATACTGGCCTTTATTTATTGAAGAGGACGGTACTTATAATAGTTGATTGATCTTATTTGCTTTTATTCTCAGTTATTACTCAAGAAGCTAGATTTGTTTTGCAGTGGTTTATTTTGAGATTTACTCTTTTTTTTTTTCCTGCCTTTAAATGTCACCGTCACACGGATTTGCTAATGATACGCATTAGCCAACAAAGGTTATAAATTCTACTGCAAAGACCACAATTCCCAAAATAGACCATTACATTATGTTTCAGTGTAATGATTTCCTCAGAACAGTTACTCGCTTTGTAAGTTATAGCTCTTACCTCTTTTATCTTTTTACAGTTTATTTGCAGACCGCTGTGTTACAGAATGGAAACTGAGGCGAAGCTGCTAACCAGCCTGTTACTGAGGTAATCCATCATTCCTAACACATTTAGGAGCAGTGTTGCACCAAGTTTAATAGCTATCAGGTTCCACTTAAAAAGAAAATGTTCAGCTGTGAGCAAAGTCACTTGAAGTGTTTCTGTGTCTGTATGGAAGAATGTTTCAGGAGTAAAGAAACATCCCATTTTTGGTCATAAACAGCAGTACCTGCCATATTCCAGTGAACGTGAGCTATGCCCAGTACACATACGGCTCCCGCAAAGGAATACGAGCAAAGTGAATGTAAGTGTTAATTGAATGAAGCGTGTGGTTGTCGTGGTCTCTGAAACAATCTGTTGCCCATCTGGCATCTCTTCGACAAGATGGGCACTGCTGGCTGGGATGTGATTTGATGGACCTGAAGTCTGATCCTGTATTACTGCGATTCCTAAGTGCTCGGAGAAGGAAACGTTAATCAAAATCTCTCTGGTATTACATCGAGCTTAGCAGTTAGTCGGGAGGATTTGCCGTGACACAGTACTTGTCTCAACAAAATTGCAATCTAGACGTGCTGAGTTATTCTAATGGTTAATTCCTGAAGAAGGCTGAGACTACGCTGTAGCTGCAGAGAGGGGTTCCGAAGCTTTTGCTTCACCAGAATACGGAAGGTATCAGTTGCTCCCTGTGCTGCTCTAGGTTGGTAATTTGATATGAAATTCCATTTGTTTCTATTAAGATCCCCACTGTTACTGCACTATGGAATGTTACACTGAGAATGTCAGACATATTTAAATTTGTTAGAAAAGTGGTGAAAGGAACTTCTTTTGGCACCTCTGGTATATTTTGGAGGCAATTTGAATTTGTGAGATAAATGATTGAGCATCTAGATGCTCATCACTGAGCTAATTACAGGTGTTGACAACTGCATCTACATATTTTGGTTTCAAATTTTCAGTTTCCTAATGAAACAAAAGGAGCAGCTAGAGCTTGAAACAGTGAGCATAATATAGACTAAAGAGAAGGTTATTGTTTACACTTTGTTCACGTGAAATGGTGCTGGCAATCAGGGATTTCTATGGAAGCTTTGAATTTGCAGCACCTGATGGATTCCACACCCTGACTGCAGGAAACATACCAATCACATCGTTTCAGAAAATTGTTTGGATTTCTCTTTCATATAAGAAATCACTTATCTAAAGAGCTCGCAGATACATTCCTAGTATCTCGTATACCTGGGAACATCAGATGGGTCTTTGAGATCCAGCAGATGTTCTAAATCTTGGCTTTTATTTTATCTGCACAGATCTGAACTTGTTTGTACTTTTGAACGTGGACATTTATGCCTGAGTGCATCTTTAATTCAGAAAGAATGTTTGTAACACAATTCTCTTTTAACACTCTCAACCCGTAAAAATGAAAAAATATATATGGCTCGTATTCCTTCAAAGCTGCAGAAGCATGAGTAAATTCCTCTTCAGCTTAGAAAAGCTACAAAAGCACCTGCTGTGGATGGGTACATTACTCTTAATTAACAAGGAATTTAGTGAACTAAATTAAATTACCGCCGAGTGGCTTATCTGTATAATAGCATCAAGTCAGCAGTGCAACCAAAGTTACACTTACAGATCACAACGCTTTTCTGCTATTTTTAAATACTGCTTTTTGCTTTTGCAGCAATTTTGCAACATAGTGAAAGTGCATTAGAAAACAAAAGACTGTTTAGAGTGTAAAGCATAAACGTGTAGGGCTTTGTTTTGAAAGCAACATAAAGTGAGTAACAGTATGCTCATTCAAACATATGCACGCAATGTCTGCATATAGAAGGGTGGTCTGTAGTCAACACGATGAAATCCTTCAAGGAAAATACATAAATACATACATACATGCATAGGCTCACTGTCCTCTCCCTCTCCCGGGCGCAGCTGGCTGGAGACCGTTGCCACTTGTGTTTCATCTTGAGTTGCACCATCTCAGCATCTTCCTGAAGATGTTTCCCGCTCCTGCAGACGCAGCAGCACAGAGGCTTGTGAGGGGGTTCCCTAACCTGTGTCAGGTCTCACAGCGTGGGTTAGCGAGGACTGTTAAAGCTCACACAATTTTATTTTCACTGTTACAAAGTAGTTAGTTAGCAGGTACAAAGAACTCAGCTGAGAGCAGTAATGGCTGCCCAAAACCAGCACCGGGAACCGTAACCTGTGCTACCAGCCTGGGGTCTTGGTTCTTCTGGCAGAAACTGTACGGTACAATGGGAGAATTCCTGAAGGCAGAAGATTCACTTGTCAAATGAGAGAACTGCACAGCTCATGCATTGATATGTTTGTGACTTGTTGGCTTGCACAACCTCTGTACTGTATTAATGTGCTCACTGATGCTCTGGGAGGGCTCCAAAGGACTCTAGTGTTTTACTTACCAGTGCCTAATTTTGATTGTTCTTTTACTTAAAATGATACTTTAATTCTCCAGGTACCTGCTTGAGGGTGTACTGTAGTTCAAAACAGGATGACATTTGGGTTGAAGAGGGAGTATTTCCACAGGTCAGGTCGGTTATTGGTGCTGTTGCTTGTTTGGCTGATTTCGGTTGTCGAATGAGGTGATGCGTGGCCTACCTCCCTGTTCGTTCTCACCGACCATCTCCACGGACAACGGCAATATCTTTGATCTTTCCTGCTCTCTTCCCGCAGCACCGTGTAGTCGCCTTTTAGCGCAGTCAGTTCCTTCATTTACCTGTGCAGTGTGAACGCTGGGGGGAAAAAAAGACAAATGCTTTTAGCTATAAAATGCAATCCTTTAAATATGTATCTCTAAGTAAGAAAAATGCTTACATTTCTCTGGAAGTATTTACAACTAATACTGCAGTAGTTTTATTTTTGCCACTGTTGTCAAACTATTCATTTCTGAACTACTTCTTTTAGCAATGCAGTTTAACTTTTAACGACTTTCATTCAGATACACCCGCAGCCTATCAAAAAAAACAAACCGGAGGCAGCTTTTGAGAAGGTAATTGCTATAGGTAGGATTAATTATCAGTAACATACAGGTGAACCAGAGCATCCACCTTCAAACTAGAAAAATTAATGGTATAATTAATTACTGTGCCTTCACTACTTCATTAGCTTCACTTAACTGCATAATGTTTTAGCATATCCGTAATTTCTACTGTAATAGCTTAATCTGGCAATTATTTCTGAGGAGATCGTTATGTGTTTCAGTATTCCTAGCAGAGCAATCTTTTTCATGGTCCCAGCGTAATTTACATCACATAATCTATGATATGATTCAGATAGGTTTTGAGGAGACAGTATTTAGTTATCCCTACTTCAATTTCATAGCATGACCTGAAAACCAATTTGGCAATACTCACTAGCATACTGTTCACTCATTTTTTTTTTTATCTTTACCATGCATAATTTTATAGGTAGCAGGATTAATAATCTGTAAATCCTTAGGTATAAGAAGCCTATACTTCATAGTTTGTGCTGGAAGAGATACTTCATAGCTTGCAAATCTTCATCAGAAATTTGAAAAAAACAGCATGTATATACTTATTTTTCAGTTACATTTCTCAAAGAACGGTGATCTGTGAAAATCTTGTTTTTCTAAGAATATGAAATTTTATTTAGATCAGATCTCACGCTAATAATTTGTTATACTAGTTGTTCCTGTTTCTCGGTGTAAGTATGACGGCTAAGCTGATATCGTTCAGGACAGGCTGAATGTGGCAGTTCTCAAATTCTCTCATGACAAACACAAACCATTTACTAATGTCCTTCACACCTCTGATTTCCAAAATTTCATACTGAAGGAGGAGGAACTTTACCTCCTTAAAATAATTAGGGAAAAGGAAGCCCTTGAACAGCCCTGGCAATTTTTTTTTTAATAATACACCAAGAACAAAAAGTACTTTGATAATTGTTTGCTCAGTAGTTTTAAATTAAATTTAGAAGTATCAAAGGTCCAAGATTCTTTGTAGTCTTAACTTGATAGCTTTGGTTTGGAGCAAAGCAATTTCTAAAAACACTATTGTTGTTTGGTGTTTTTTTTCTGTAACTGGCAATCCTGTCTCTAAAATGGCATTTTAAACCTAGTCAAGAATTATCATTATCCTGGTTTGAGGAATTAGATTTTCTTGATAAGAACTTATTTGCATATACCCAATTTAACTTAAACTGTGTTTCCAATTTCCTTTTAAAGACTACTATTTTTCAGGTTTGTATTCTCTTTTGCCTGTTCTTTGCCGTCGGCCTCGTATCTAAAAATGGATACAGATATTTAAATTATTCTTCATTCATTTATAGCAATGATGACAACGTTAAGAGCTAAATTTACTGTGTTGTAAATGACACTGCAAGTAACTATGCTTAAGGAGAAATGAATTTTCCAAGAGAATAACCTATTTTATTTTTTAAAGGAAGAGCTGACTAACAGAGCGAAACATTTTTACGGAGGGAGGCTTTGGAGCAGGGGAAATTTCTTTTATAGTGACCCCCAGAAATACTCTATGGGGATGTTGCGTTCCCCTTCTTCTCGTGACAGCCGCAAGCCCTCTCCTGCCCGTCCACCATTACACGGTGCTTTGCCACAGGAGGGTGACTTTTGCTGCAAGTGCAGCACCCAGGCGTTGATGTACCCATTGGGGCGCTTTGTAATTTCTCTGGTGTGTTGCTAATGAAGCGTAAAATTAGAGCGGGATCATCTTGGGCTGTCCTGCCTGCTAACCTCTCATGGAACATTTGGGTTCACTCCAGATCGGCTTTATTTTGTTGTTGCTCTGCTTTTCAGCCTCTCGGGGTGGAATCGTACCTAAGGAAGGTATCGACAATGGGGCTTTGGGGAAATGACACCTTCTGGGAGCGATGGGCCACATCCTGCCTCGGGGAGAGAGATGGTGTCCCGGCCATGGCCTCCTTGAGGCACCTCCATCACGATGGTTCTTGGGGTGATTTCCCTCATAACGGAGCCCCAAACTCTCTCCTCAAGAGTGCTCAAGTCCGTCCCTTAAATCTGACTCGAGACGCGTTACTGTGGGGATGAAATTCACCCTCTGCTGCCCGTTTACCCCCACATGCCCCAAAGGGGTTGGCAGCCTGAGGCCCCTCCGTGCGCTACCGCGCTCCCCTCCAGTCTCCTCCGCTGCCCCCCTCCGTCCGTCTCTCCTCGCGGGGGATTTGCGCCCGTTTCACCGCCCCTTTGTGCGGCACCGGGCCGGGGTCGGGGCTGGCGGGGA
>VYZM01016403.1:160-54571 GCA_013398915.1 Dromas ardeola | reverse complement strand
TGATGCCATGGCCGCTTGTCCCATCGGCTGTTCCCTGGGAGAAGAGACCGACCCCCCCCTGGCTCCCCCCTCCTCTCAGGGAGCTGCAGAGAGCGAGAAGGTCTCCCCTCAGCCTCCTTTTCTCCAGGCTGAACACCCCCAGCTCCCTCAGCCGCTCCTCACCAGACTCCTGCTCCAGAGCCCTCACCAAGTCCAACCGTTAACCCAGCACTGCCAAGTTACCACTACCCCATGTTCCTCAGCACTGTGTCTGCCTGTGTTTGACATCCCTGCAGGGATGGTGACTCCACCACTTCCCTGGGCAGCCTCTTCCAATGTTTGACAACCCTTTTGGTGAAGAAATTTTTCCTAATATCCAATCCTGCAAAACATCCAGTTTCCGTTAAAGGCAAAGCTAAAAAGCTTCAAGCCAGAGCTGTTTTGGTATTTTTTCTGAGGTGAGCAGCACGCAGTCAGTGAAAGTGGTTTTCTGCAATCTGGTGGTGCTTTAGGAAAATTCCGCTCAAATTACTGCAATTCAGAGGAGAAAATTGGTGAACTCTTAAACCTAATGCATGTGATTCAGACGTTGAGGTGATGTAGTTGCACAGTCACTTACCGGATCTTTATCGGCTCCAAATATTCAACTTGATGCACAAGCATAAAAAAATGTAATTACAGCTTTTGTTCTAAACCACTCCTTGTGTCTCTTCCCCTCTCTTTCTAAAGCGCAGGCAGTTTTACTACCTGCGGGTAAGTGCAGCACGTGAAGACTATCATTTTCTCCATAACTCCCGTAAAAAGGGACCGTTCATTTTAGAGAGAATCTTTCAGGGATCAGTGTAATTTGATCCAGAGTACCGAGCTTGCTTCCCACTGCACTTCTTGACGTTTTGTTCTCATGTATAGGTGCCTTTTGGTCTGTCTGGCCACGTGATTTTATGTAGCTATAGAATTTTAGATGTGACAGTTTTGCTGTGATCCCGCATGATGTTTTACACGCAGAACCTCACCTCTGTTCATAGCAACCTAATGACCTAATCAATAGCAAACTCACAACTTGGAAAACCCTGCTAATCTTCGTCATCTCTTCGAGAAGCCATCACGCGTGACTGTGTTGACAGAGAGGGCTTACTGGCATATCACAAGACGCTTGCTGCAGATAGCCAGAACAGGATCGCTTTGTCTGACACTCAGTCTGTGTCAGACTGGTGGACACAGCAGGTACTTCATAATTCACATGACTGGTTAAAAGCACATCTCACCTATATGGAAACCATCAAGTTTGGCATTTCTTGGTCAGACAAAGAATGCTGCAGGGAAATACTAGTGTGCAGGTCCCATTTGGCAGCTTCACAGTATTTTGGAAGTTTGCCATTTTGTTTTGGCGACTCAGAAGTAGTACTTAGATGCCTTTTTCTCCAATACAAGGTTCTCATGTTCACCTGTTAACTAGGCTGGAACAGTACCACCACGTACAGATCCTGAAATACAGTTTCAAAGGATGTCATTTTAATTTTGAACATCATTGAGCTATTGGTGTTGGCATGCAAAGGCAGGCTAGTTGTGCTCTAGAGAGGAAGTTTCTGTCCTGGAGCAGTTTTGGAAAGGAGAAGTATGTTTGTGGTCAGGCATGTTAAGTATACCTGTGTATTTGGCTGTCATGCATTTCCAAAAATTACCATGAAACTTAACATTCCTTAAATCAAATTAAAACCCTTGGTAAACACCATGCAGAGGTGTTTTGTCTGCTGTTTTCTTCTTGAAATGATTGGTTAGCCAAGTAAAATCAGATAAACTATTGCTAACCTGGCCAATTTATTCCTCATCAAGAAAGAGGTGAACATCATTAAAATGCAGCACAGTCTTCCAGAATAGCTTTCCATAAATGTAGTTATTCATCTCTAACCATTAGAATATTGGATTTGCTATCATTTGTTGTTATCATGTGAAGAGCGAGGCCAGGATTTACCAAAATAGTTTTCAAGCGAGAAATGGCTCTTCTGCTGACACAGGTGGGTGAGTTTTGTCAGATGGTTTATCAACTTCAAAATAAGAACAAAACTCCAATTTTTTTTCAGGTGAAATTAGGCAATGAACATTTTCCTCTGCCAGTTGTAGCTACATATTAACTTTTTTATTTATTATTGTACTTGTAATCTTCTATTACCTTTGGAGTTCCACCTCTATTAAACTGAATAAAAAAAAAAAAAATTACTCTTAAGGACACAGATGAAATGTGCCTTAGCCATGAAGTTTCTGAACCAGAAACAGAGTACCAGAAGTTTGTAGTCTTAGAAACCAAACAAACAGAGAGATCATTAAGTGTCAGAAGCGTTCAGCACTTTAGGTGCTGGGTGGCTATTGTTAAGGGGCAAAGGTTGCCCACGTTTGAATCTTGGCAAGTGGGGTTTCTGTAAATGCATTTGGCAACATCTGTGTTCCTAAGGAAATGCAGAGCCTGTTTTGAGGAGGAAGGACAGCCTGAAGAAAGCACTTTGCAGTCTGTCACACCGAGGAAGTCAGCATTCACTCACAAGCTTTTTTCATTGAGTGTCAGTATGAAACAAACCCAAAGGGGGAACAAATTAAGTTAAAATTATGTCAAGAAGATTCTTTCTGCGTTGGGCTTAGAGCTCAGTCTGCAAATATGTACTTGCAGGATTAGTATTTCTTCAAGCAGTTCTCCCACTACAGCTGTGAAGAAAGGTATTTTTGTGACAGATCTGTGGTAAACATTTTTATTAGCACCTTCGCTGTTCTTGAGGGCAAAGTCTCCGTTCACTGTTTAGTTGGCAAGTCAGTCGATTTTGTACTAACCTGTCATGGTGGAGTCTTCCAGACATGCCAGTTAGTTCCCCATATTCATCCTCATCTGATTCGTCCAGCGCAGTACCTGAACTCTGCACGTTATCAAACATGTGGTATGATAATGAGCTAAAAATGGACATACGCTATTATTGTCACCTCGCCAAATCTTGAGATGAAGCACCGTTGATAGCTGTACAGCTGTATTTTCGTTACTTTTTAGATTGCTGAACCTATAAATTAGATAGAAAATGCACTTGTTGCTGCTCTTGACTGACTCCTGTTAGTTGGATCAGTGTTGCGAGTAAAACAGCTTATCAGATCAACTCCTGCCTTAACTACTGTAGTGTTTTCCCTCCCTCAAGCCAATGTTTTTCTATCATTGTAGCTATATGCGAACTATATTAAAAATCTGCTTGGTATATTGTTCTGCTTAGGGAGTGTTCCTTCTCCTCTCAATCTGATCTTCTTGCACCGAAGCTCTGAGAGAGGTGTGATCTGGTAACACACCATGCACTGAGAACATGGGACCCCTAGGCGTTAGTTCAGATGTACTTCAGATTCTGAGGTAATGCTGTAGCAGTGACTACTGTCTTAAAAAGAGAATTCAGTACCGAGTGCGGACACACGCTACCGAGTGGTGGGTCACAACTGGCTGTCCTGTTTCTCCATGGGGCTTTGCTGCTTGCATCAAGAACGTTGCACTGCGTACCAGCCTTCACGTGCAGGGTGCGCTCTCCAGAGCAACGATCCTCTCTCCTCCTGCAGCCTTTGCAGAACATACTCCTCTAACTTGCAGACGTCCTTGCAAGGTTACTCTTAGCAGAATAATCATATTATGGCTTCATTAGGACGAAGGGCCATAAGCAGGATCCAAGGAATCCTAGCAGGGCAGTGATAGATGATGTTTTATGGTAAGACAGGCAAGGTTGTCTCACTGGTGTTGCTCTTCTTTTTGAAAAATGTCAGATAGTGGGTCTGTTCTTGTTAGCATTAATATCCTCTGATGCAGTGTTGTAGTAAGACTGATATTTGTATCAGGAATCTTTGCAAAGAGACTTAAAGGTAAGCTTGGTTGTAGTAATTCGTTTTATTCTGGTCACTGCTTAGCAATGAAGTGGCAATCTCTTGGAAATCTCTCGCGATTGCCTTGTTGTGTGTGTATCTCCCTCAACCGTCATCTCTGATGAATCAACTAATCCATTTCAATAGCAAGGAACACCATCGTATACGATGTTGAAAGTGCAGTGTTCAAAGTCATGCATCGCAAATTGAAGATCCTTGGAACTACCGTAAAACTGCTCTGAGTGCTCTTGGAGGCAGGAGGACTGCTCTGGGCAGAGGGAGGGAAGGAAACGATAACTTCTTCTCTCCTTTACTGATGGAGAGATGCTAAGAACTTCAGGATGACCAGAGTGTAAGTGAAGTTGCACCTTACTAAACAGGAAGTTTTATTTTGCTGTTAATTAAGTTTTATTTGAGTATTGTGTGGCAAGTCAGCTTCTGTTTGTTTTGGGTTTTGTAATTACCCCAGTGGATTAGAAGAATTGTTTTTGATTTCCCCCAAGGCATTGTTTTCTCACTGCTAGTGGTTCCTTAGTTGTGTCTGATTAACTTCCACAGGAGCAGTAGCTCATAAATGTGACGTGATCAGCAGTCTGGTACCCTGGCATACCAGTTGGAATCCCATGGACTTGCAGTTAGAAAGAACAGACCCTGGGCTATCTTTCTTGCTAATCATTATTGAGACTTGTAGCAAAATCTCTAGTCTTCACTGCTAAGATTAGCTGACCGATGAGGGCTGTCCACTTTTTGGTTCCCCTCTTTGCAGCTAAGGAGCCAGCCCTGTGGAAGATGCACTTGCTTTCAACCGGTTTCTTCTGTGCTTGATTATCTTTAAATGCCACCATATTACATTCACATTTCTGCTTTTCTTCTTTATCATCTGAGGGTAGAAAATAAATCTTACAGAGGGGCTGTTCTACTTTAATGTAGGACATGAAGAAAAGTAGGGCTGATTAATTATTTTAATACCCTGTAGTTCTTTGGCATGACAGAATCTAAAGAAAGAAGAAACATTTAGGTGTTGATAAGAAACTGGTGCAGTCCACCTGGGATAGGGATTTATTTTGTGTTTTGGGACCTGATGTACTCGTCCAGTTTTTTTCACCAGTGTCTGTTTCTGATCAAAAGACAAATTACTACTTAGCGTGATGCTATTTCTGGTAGGATTGGGGGGGGTGGTTTTTTTTCCATCTTTCTCCCTGGATTAGCCACAATTTTTCCTTGTTCCTTTTTGATCGAAAGCCTTTAATGAACTGTGATGATTTGAGGAAGTACTCTCTCCCAATCTGTTGTATGCCAGACGTTTAAGTAGAAGGGGCCTTTGTGTTTTCGTTAGTCCTCCGTCACACTGACTGAACATGAAAGGCATACTTGTTGGATAGTGAGTAGCTCTCATGCCTTAGGACGTACGTGCTTTTTGATTTTCTTTATTGCTTTTCTTTTGCTTTGTGCTCTTGCTCTCTCATGTTACCTCTTCTATGTCTTTTTCATCTTTCATTTAGGTTGCATACCGCCCGGTATACCCAGGAGGTTGAAATTAATTTCCAGTCCCATAGCGTTCCTCTTACCAACACACTAATATGTCTGTGGAAGATCAGACAAATATGTTTTTCATTCCCTGCCCATGATAAGTCTATTGAGAAACTGTTGTTCTTTAATGACAACATTTACTTATATTACTTTTCTAAAAATCTTTGGGGGGTATGGTCTTATAAAAGTGAGAGTCAATTCTCAAACAAAAAGATTCGCCTCAAAGGCATTAGAATTACAGGCTTGATTTTATTTTGAGTTTCATAGTTTGTGACTGACTGTGGAAGTGAAGAGGGAGTGTGGTGAGCAAAAGCTTTAGAGCCCACCTCAGTGCCCACAGTGCCTGGATGCCTGGGCAGGTGAACATCTGCTGCACAGCTCAGACTTGATCCCACAGCCGTTGCTCATCTAAGAACTGTCTTTAACTCAGCATTGAAAAAAACTTGAAAATTTGTCAAAGAAGAGAACATATTGTAAGGTATGGTGAGCCCAATCTTTGAATTTTTGCTTGTTAGGAGTAAGGGAGGATTCGTCTGGCACTCGATGCCCAATTGGTGAAAATTTGAGGACCTCCTACCTCTGTGGTCATTAGTAGACAGGAGATGTTTAAAATTGCACTTTGCAGCAGTCCGTGTGCTTTGTTATCTAACCCTCTTGTTGGTGCTATGGGCTCCACATCTTACTCTCCAACGGAGTCTCTGGGATTTTCCCTCGGATTTTCCCTCAGTAACAGTTTATTGTTTTAAACCATGTTGATGTTCTCTTGCTTACTACCTTTTTTTTTAATATCTGCGGTGAATTCCATGTGTCATGTCATGGACTCAAAGATTTAGTGGTCTAAAATTTGAGTTAAATGAACACCCCATTATATCATTTGTAAATGTAAAGCTTTTTCCTGAGAAGTCCTCCTCTTTCCTGCTCTGCCTACACAAATGAAAACAAAGTCTTTTTTAGTTACGAGGTGATTTAAAACTTCTTGGTTAGCCAAACATGTTATTTAGTTCAACTACTTAAAACATAATTGATTCCCATTTCAAGAATATGCGTGTGAAGTTTAGGCCTTCAGCTACTTACTGAGAGCCAAGTTATAGACCAGGCATGTACAGTGTTTATATTGGAAACACCACTAGAGCTTACTGTACAAATCTGGCCAGGCACCATTATAATTGTTAAATATTTTTGTTGCCAGAATAACATAATTCAGTATTACATCTAGAGAGAGAAAAATACGTGGGTTTAGGGTGCTGTAGGCTTTATATACATGGTATATTGTTCCAGGTGATGACAGTATTTCTTGCCTATTTCCTTTCTTGCACTGTGAGATCCTGGGTATGAAAAGCAGAAATAATACATTGAGCTTTATTAATGTGATAAATAGGGCAAATGTACCTGTTAATAACTCCCTTTCTTTTAGCGTTTCAAACAATGCAGGTAATCAAGCATAAAGACAGATCCCCTCTAAGGAGGGCATTCTTTCCCTTTGAGAGATGCAAATTTCAAATTGACAGTATGTGGTAAAAACTCATGTCGCTAGTTTTTCTACCTGAGACAAGACAGCACAGGCCAAGAACTGAAGTATTTCAAAACCACATTTCTTATGGTAGTATAAAGTATATTCATCCTGTGTTTACTAGTGGTTTCTCTTAAATTCCCTTTAATATATTTGGTTTTGCTTTTCTGCTAATTTTAAAGTATAAGCTGATTATTTTCTAGTTAGGATCTTCATTTTTACTGATGGTAAGATTAACTAGTTTTCAAACTCTGCTTTTAAGCACTTTGAAGATTTAGGTAGCTAAGCCTCAATGGTTACATTTCTGTTCCACGATGTTTAGTTAGGGCCGCTGGCATGGCCCACGTGTTTGTGCAACTGCTGTTACTCCAGGCAAGCTCTCCGTTCCGTTTTCCCTCCTCCTCTCTGTTCCTGCGGTACGTGTCATCCTTGCTTTGTCCAGGGCCACATCCCCCAGGAGCTGCCTGGTGGGGATGTTGCTCAGGTACAAACACACCTCGGTGCCCAAGAGTTGGTGCTGAGTTTTACGTCTGGTTCAGGAGCCAACTACGAGCCGGTCCGAGGAGTGCAATAATTGAGGGCCGAGAGAGGCACCGCTATAAACAGTGTTTGTGTTGGAAACTTCACAGGATCCATGACTGCTGTATGTCTGCCAGATAGCTTTATAGCTGCTTACAATTTTTGTTGTCAAAATATTATAATCTAGCCGGACATTTCAGTGCGTGACACTCACGGCAGCTGGACCTTCAGGATGTTAATGGATGTTGCCATTTTGTTTAGACCTAGTATGATGCAGTTAAATCATGATTATTGTAATTCTCAGTCACTTTTCTTTAGACTAGTAGATTCATTCATTTATAAAAGAGGAAAAAAATCTTTTAGGAGAAGCAGTTTTGCAAATGTTATGTGTCAAAAATACTAATAGTGTCCAGTGTTGTGGTTTGGGCTGGACTGGCCACTGTTGTCTTGATCAACAGGTGATTTGGATGTGGGTATTGTGGTGGCAGCTGGGGGTGGCAGCCGCTGCTCGCGTGTGGTACCACCACTGGGTTTATTACTGCTGCTTTGCTAGACTCTGTGTGATACATGGTGAGTGCTTGCGTTGCCTTTCTTATGTGGCTGCCCAGCACAAGGCAATGCCATGAAAAGGCTGACCCAGGGAGGGGGAAAGGTTTTCCTGCCTCAGAGTGTGGGTAGGGGCTGAAGGCTTCTTCATGGGGGTGTGCAGAGCAGTGGCGGTAGGTCCTGACGGGGGGAGAACACTGGCAGAGCTGGGCTGGGAGTGCGGGGGCCGGGCTCCCCGGTGCATGAGCCGGCAGGCTGCCGGGAGGTCGGGAACGAGCACTGAACCTCGGCTGTTTGTTTCTGCTGTGCTCAGGGAAACAGCCCTCTGCTTACATTCCTTGCAAGTTAATAGGGTCGCACCAGAGAATGTACCTGACTTGGATGACCCATTTCTCCTCCCGGAGTAAACACTCCTTCCTGGCCCAAATACCGGGTAAGTGCTTACACCAGGGGGACCAGATGCATTCAGTGCTGGTGGTGCACAGCTGAACCTGGTCAGGAAAAGCGAGTAAGGTGTTCTTATTGCTTTCCCTGGCAGTTCTGCTCAGAGCTGTCGGGAACAGAAACTGTTGACAACATTAAAATGGAAGTAGTGTTCGTTCTTTTCTAACAGACTTTAAGTGTTGAAAGATGTTGAAGGTCAAGTTTAGAGAAGTGCCCAAGTTCAAAAGCTGGCTTAGTACTTCTGAAGACATTGTAAAGGATCTTAGTCTAATGTACACAGATGTTTACATACCTGTTTAATTTGCAGGGTATACATTTGCTTAAGAGTTGGCACGGTCTGTTTTATTTTTGTAAATTGTCACAAGCGGTCTTTATGTGAAAAATGCTTTCACTGAAATACTACCCAAACCCAGTGCCACAGGTGAAGGTCTCAGCTCTGCCATGGGGGCCATGAGCGCACAAGAACACTCACCTTCCTGGAAGAGCCCGCTCCACAAACCTGGCAGTGTTTGTAACAACCTGCGGAAATCGGTGTTAAAATCTTTACAAAAATTACTTTGCTTAAATTTGGTTTTCATTTTAAATCTTCCTTATGTTCCTATCATTTTTACATGAGATCTCATGATTATCCCATGAAGATATGTTCACTACAGGCTATTTTCCCTCCCAATTAAAATTTGAGTTACTGGGAAATCATGTGGAATCATCTGATTTGCAGATGACTTTCCAAAGGGTGTTTCCTGCTGCTTAATAATCATATAAAACTTTCAGTGTTACTCTTGTGAAATAATGTATGAAATAGAAAAAGAGGGGCGTCTTTACCGTTTCTAAGTAGGACAGAAATAACTTCTTTAGAGTCCCCAGTGCAACAGTACAGCTGAGCTGTACAAAACTGTACAGAAAGTGTCTTCTCAGTCGCTCATGACTGAGAATGAACGGGTGTCTAACTCTCATTAAGAGATGTCCTCAGTCAAATCGCCTGCCTGACTTGAACCTTTGAATTGTGCCTGGCGTATTTTGCTTTTCAGAAACCACATCCTTATCACGTCTGATTCGAGGATGGCTGGTAGCTTGAGAAATGCTGCCATGTTTTATTAATGTAGTCTTTGACAGCTGTTAACTAGTGAAACTAGAGATTGGTTTTCACTTGACTAAAAGGTGTGCACCTGATACCAGTCACGGAGAACCCAATTAACCTCTAGGCTATATATATTGAATTAGCAAACTGGCAAGTAGACTGGGCTATTGGAAATGGTCTGCAATTGAACTTTCAGACAAAGCTGGCTGATTATTTTGCTTATTCAAATGGTCTTTTGCTGTTGTTTATGGGATTTATCCAACTGAAAGAATACGTATATCCAGGTTACTACTCGAGGTTTCTTCTTGGGGATGATTAACGTCCGTATCTGTATTCTCGCCACTGAACTGATAATAATGTGTGGGTTTTGTGGGGCGCATGCATACACCTTGCTCTTGCTGGGGAATAGCTATAGCAAACCGGTACACACCTCTGCGACTTGCTCCTACTCCACTCCTCCCACACCCCTGCTCTCTCCCCATTAATTAGTGGGAGCGAATAATGCTCTTGGGATTGATTCTTCGTTGAGCATCTGTGCAGTAACTGATAGAGGATACTTTCCAGGGGGTATTCTGGGCACAATTATCTGCTGATCGAAAGAATATTCATTATTAAAAGACTGAAAATCTGTTGAAGTGAACTTGAGCAGTTACAGGAAACTAAAACAACTGTTGCATTTTATGACAGCGTTGCCTGCCCTCAGTAAACTGCACGATGTGATGTTGCGGGTATTTCTTGTCTGTGTGGTATTTTAACTATGCTAGCTGTACTTTGGAGAAATTGTAGGGGTTTTGCTGTTTAATGAACTGTAATGTTGTTCGTCCTTATCAAAAGACAGTCAGCAGGACACCCTGTTATGCTTATGTGACTTTATATAATGAAAAGTAAATTACTCAGATTCAGTAAGGCAGTTTTTTATATGAGAGAAAAACATTGCTGCAGTGGTATAACCAGCTCTTTTAAAAACAAATACTTGATAGTGTTTCTATGGTGAGATTTTCTGTTTATTGGGAAAGTTTTTGGTTTGGGTTTTATTTTTCTTTCATAAATGAAGATGAATTTTTACACTTACTTGGTCTGGTGAATTATTTGCCTGATGTTACTTGCGCTTTTCTCTTTCAGGAAATCCATGACTTATTTAAAGATTATGAAATCAAGTATTGTTATGTGGACAGAAATAAAAGAACAGGTAAGAACTTAAAATCTTCTAGTGTCATAAGTTTCAATTCCGTGATGAAACTAGTGAGGAACATCATCTGCTGTGTATGAAGTCATCAAGTTCTCTGCCATCACGTAACTTGATTGTGCCTCAGTGCTTTTTTTGGCTGCATAGTTTGTCGCCTTCTACTGAAGCCAATGGAGAGCTGTAAACTTCACTGGCGTCAGCCAGAAGTAGGCTGGTCCACTCTGGTATCTCTCAGGCATATTCCCTTGGTGAGTGTCTCTTTGGGACAAAGCTAACTTCAACTGTCTGATTTCCTTTGAAAAACTAGGCCTGAGGCCTCTCTTAGGACAAACCACATGTGCCTATGACATGATCAGAGGACAACGCACCTAGCTCCAGATGCGTTTGTGTCAGGTAATATAAGCCAGAAGTAATTTATTAAAGGAATACTTAAGTCTTTGAAGGAAATGTTGTCCTGAATTAAGTTCTGAATTGTTTAAGTCTGATCCTCCATTTACAAATTAATTCTCTAAATAGGAGATTTCCGGATTTTTAGTGCTTGTGAGGTACAGAAATAGACAAATATTTCTCTGCACGTTCCTGTCCTTCCAGATCACCATAGGTCCCACAGCCTGGGCTATCTCCTGAGGCAACCTTGGTTTCTGGGACAAAATCTTAATGCGGTAGCTGGGAGAGATTTGATAGATCCTTAGATAACGGTATTTCTTGACACCTGCCTCTAAGGGAAAAAAATTTGTGCTTTAATGTCCTATTATCTTGCAAATCTGATTTCTGAATATGGAATAAGGCCAGGTTGTGTGTGAGATACTTAGTCTGCTGTCTAAGAGCAGACTTAACGTCTGTGTTCAGTGTGAGAGGAAATATTTGAAAATACTTGGAAAGAGTAAGAGAAGGACGATTTTTTTCATTTAATCTAGATGCTGTCGTATATAACTAGTTTTTTGCTGTGTACGTATTTGTGTTGGTTTTAGAGTTTATACATATGTGGGTTTGTGTCTGTGTAGATATATGTAGTACTTTGCCTATTTGTGTGAATTTTTGTATGTTTTACTGCATGCCTCTGCAAATTTTCGTGACTGGAGTGCACTGTAGGTGGTTTATTTTTTCTTGGCTTCTCATTTGGATAGGTTAAATTATTTTATCTCCGGATTCATGAAGGCCTTAAAACTGTGTTCAGAAGCCCTGATGTCACAGAATCTTAACGCGTTACTATACACTCAACAAAGTTCTTTGAGCCTCTCAGCTCTTCCTACTCATGGTCTTTAGATTGCAGATTACTGTTTTGCTGTGCAAAAGGCAAAAGTTCTGCTGGTGGTCTGTGGGTGTTGTCCTGGGTTGAGCGACACAGGACTAATTTCTCTTCTAATGCTGGGGAAAACTGCACTTTTAGAAGACTCTAGTGTCTGAATTCAGGAAAATATTTACTTTATAGCCAGCTAGGCTATGTGGGATTCAAGGTCTCGGTGTTTTCAAGCCTTGCCAGGTGCAGGGATGAGGAGGAACGAGGCCTGGGCATTTGACCCAGGCTGGCCAACAGGATTATTTTATACCATGAATAATATACCATTCAATATAAATTAGAGTTTGCTGCGTAGTTTCTCTCTCCCTTGATGGTGGCGTTCCAGAGAACTCCTTGCCCCAGTGCCAGACCCCTGAGCCCTTCCCTTCCTCCTGAAGCCGTTGCGCTCGCAGTGTCCGGCATTTGCTGTCCACTGCTGGGAGTGCACGGCTTCCTACTGGTAGAATTGGCTGAGTATAGTTCTTGTATATCTTATATTGGTATCGGGATCAATATTGGTTCTTTAGTATTATTGTTAGTTATTTAGCCTTATCCTATGAAATCTATTTATATTTCAACCCTTGTGTTTCCTTGCTTTCCCTGATTCCCCTTCCCGGGTGGGGAGGGGTCATCAGGTGATAGGATTGTCTAAACGACAATAAACTGTTATGGGTTTTCTCAAACCAGAACAGGTGTTTATGTTTGTTTATTCTGTCTTGTCCAAGTAAGTACTGACACAACAGGAGTCATCCACCCAAAAGGTGGAACTCCATTTGTATTGAGGTTTTTTGTGGTTTTTATTTCTTTGGTTTTATTTTTTTTGTTAGATCGATTTAAAGACTTTTTAGTTTAACGGACAGAATTGGAACTTCGTAGAGCTCTGTAGATGTTTCCCATTAGATCTTCTAAAATTCTCCTGAGTAAAAACAATGTTTTCACTCGATTACATGAACTAATTTAAGATTAATGATAAACTCAGGGAAGTAGCCCTAAATGACCTCAAAACATAACAGTGTTTTTAAACTTCGTTGTCTTCTATCCATATCTTCTATGTGGCTATTCTTAGAATACCAGATAGTATCCTGTTAGAGAAATATGTGACGCTGTGTCGGAATACTGGGGAGCAAAACAATGTAGATTACCCAGGCACATTTTAATCTATTTGAGAACCAGGTTGCTGATTTCGATGCCATCTCGTCTTTATCTGATCACTGATACATCTCTTCAGTTACGACAGATTGTAAAACCCGCTGCAAAGGCATTGTTTGTATGTTAGTACAAACTAATTGCTTGCAGGATGCATAACAACATTCAGTTTCACTGGAACGGCAAAACTGAGATCTCAAATATTATGTGTATGTCACCAAGATTACACTTGCTTCTTTTTGTTGGCTTTATAAATGCTACAAGGTAGGCACAGACCACAACTTGCTTTAAAACCCCCTGTGGATGTTTATGTTTTAGTTAGAAGTCCTTGTTTAGACTGTTGTAACTAATGATTATTAAAGCATGAAAGAAAATGTAGGACCGCAAGGTCCTCTGGCTGTAGGACCGCAAGGTGGTAAAGATATGGTGGGTGGTACAGTGCTCCCTTTGTCCACAGCTGCATGAACCTTCAGTTACCTGTGGGATGATGATGAGACTGTCCATGGTTGCGTGTTCCTTCCAGCTGCTTGTGGGACCATGGCATGGTACAGAGTGGGCGTTGCTCCCTTTGTCCACGGCTGTGGTTCACTGCAGGCTATTACACCCTGTTTAATTCACAGGGTACAAGGCAACAGGTGCCAACTGAACGAGTTTCCCTCTGAATATCAGGAAACACTTTTTCACTGTGAGGGTCACCAAGCACTGTTACAGGTTGCCCAGAGAGGTTGTGGAATCTCCATCCTTGGAGATACTAAGAACCAATCTGGACATCGTCCTGAGCAACCAGCTCTGGGTGGCCCTGCTTGAGTAGGGGGTTGGACAAGATGACCTCCAGAGGTCTCTGTCAGCTTCAACCAGTCTGTGATTCTGTCATTGTATGAAATGCTTTATGAACTGAAAACCCAAAAAAGATCCGTTAACCCCTGAAGTGAGAATTTGTGGATTCTGTCTTCAAAGAAGTTCAGTAGAATCAGTTATGTGTTGACTTCATTAGAAAATTTAATTGCTTTTTGTTTCCCAAATATAAATTTTTGTTGTGTTACAAGTAGTGAGGTTGTGTGTATCTGTGTTTCTGTAGTGACTTTTTTGAGTTAATTACTCATGACATCCAGTTGATAATGTCAAATTTTAAAATACATATTACAGCATATCTCTCTATCTGTTGCATCTTCAGGATAAATCTGAAACTTTTATTTTTCCTGTGACTTATATGAGTGGATTTTGGAGGTTGGGAGAGCTACAGTAATTAACTTTGTAGCTGGAGAGAAGCTGTGGTCGGTGATGTAATTTGTTTTGGACTCTTACAGCGTTCGTTACTCTGTTAAATGGAGAGCAGGCTCAAAACGCAATTCGGAAATTTCACCAGTATTCTCTTCGGGGAAAAGAAATATCCGTGCAACTCCAACCAACAGATGCTTTGCTGTGCATTACTAATTTGCCCGTTTCATTTACGTTAGAAGAGTTTGAAGAACTTGTGCGTGCATATGGCAATGTCGAGAGGTGTTTTTTGGTCTACAGCGAAGTTACTGGCCATTCAAAGGGCTATGGCTTTGTGGAATATATGAAAAAGGACTCCGCTGCAAAGGCGAGACTGGAACTTCTGGGGAAGCAGTTAGACGAGAGCACTCTCTTTGCACAGTGGATGGATGTGAACCAGCTGACGACAAATCTTATCCACTCCAAGTGCCTTTGTGTAGATAAATTTCAAAAAGACTACGTTGATTCAAAAGAACTGATCCAAGCTTTCTCACTAAAGTATAAACCTGTTTTCTGCCAGGTATGTTGAATTTGTATCTTTTGGAAGATCATGGTGATGATTTAAGTGTCTCTGTATTTGCATCTTCACTGCTTGCTGTCTTACCCTTTTATTTTTCATTTAAATAGTGAATGGTTATGCATCTGCATTGCGATATGATGCGATATAGATGCTTTATTGGTATGGGTTTGCAGTGATTGGTCGGTGTCATCTGGGAATTCTGCAGGAGACCACTCCCGTGAAGCGCCAATAAAATGTTTATAAGACATCTCCTCCTCATGTATTTTATTGAAAATAACTTTAGAAATATTTTAGAGAGCTTTTAAAGTAAACGCTGATGCTGGTTTTATTGCTCAGTAAAGAAAGCCAGAGTGTATGACCACAAGTGCAACAGTTTAGATGATGATGAATATATGTATATATGTATATAATTAATATATTTAAGAAACCTCTGCAAGTGTCTAATGTGTTTTTTTCCCTAATTGGAGAAGATGTAGGCTTGGGATCTCATAGTTGGCTGGGCTTGCCAGTGGTAGAAGTGGCACATCTTTTGGAAAGCTTTGCAGGTACAGAAGAGGTAGATCCTTACCAGCCTTTGCCAGTGGAAAGGTTTCCTTCTCATCATCATGGCTTGTAAGATACTAGAGCACAAATAAAACGTTGCTTGTAGGAGTGGTGCAGACCAGCGTACCATAAACAGGCAGTAGAAAGAAAGCGTGCTTTATACTCACACCGTTGGGTATGACTTTAGTTGTTTGTTATTTTTTTTTTCCTTCAGTATCTTGGAAGGCTGCCCAGGGATTAGCTTCAGGGATAAGTAACCAGAGATTCTCAGCATCTAAGACCGGAAGGTCCATCAGGCTGTCTAGTCTGACCACCTGCAGGCCATCACATTTTCCCTGGTGCTCTTTTTGAGCCCCAGTAATTTGCAGTTGGCTCAAGCACATCCTTGTACTTGTGTGATCCAAATACACCTAAATTGGAAGTACCTGTTTCCAGAAACTGCCCGTCCCTTGTTATTTTGCACTTGTGTCTGTTTTCTCAGTTGAAGGTATCTGGCGTCAGCTTCACCTCACTGATGGCGAGATTGAGGAGCCTTTGCTCCCTACTGTTTGCTTCCCGTAAGAAGGTATTAAATGCTGTAATCGAGTCACTCGCTCAATCTTTGTTTAATTAGCTAAACAGATTGATCTTTTAAAGTCTTTTACTTCAGGGCATTTTTCCAGCTGTCAGATAATCCGGAGGCTGTTATCAGCTCCCCCAACAATTTTTCAACATTCTTTCAAAATTCTGAAGTTCAACGAATAACAGACTTCTTTGATAAAGATGGTTTTCACTAGCACTATTCTACCGTGCACTTAATAATTGACTTCTGCCTTCCTTCTTAAATGATAATGATACATGGGTTACACCTGGTGTCGGTGAGGAGGGTCTGCATCCTGTCAGTAAATGTCATTCAGTACGTTTCAGTAAAATATGGGAATTAAACAGTGTGCTTTTGAATTAGGAAATAGGCACCCAGTCAAAAATATATCCAAGAAAACATTCTTGGCATGTTCTCATATTACGTATCACTTGTATAAATACACTGTGTAATAGACTAATAGGTAGATCATAGAAGTATGATAATAGAAGAAAAATAGGTTTACTTATGATAATTTAGGATTTATTCTCAGTGATTCTATATATATTTCATTATTTTCTTATTAATATATTCTTACTAAGGTGTTACCTTTTCATTATTTTATTATTAATATTTCATTAATTTAGTTTCTTTTTTCAATCCATAAGTCTCTCTCATTCTACTCTGAAGGGAGAGAGGTTAAAGAGAACATCTGTCGTTCATTCAGTGGCCAGTCCAGCCCAAACCACGACAATAGAGAATGACTAGAGAGCGCTTTGTCTGGAAAACTTCACCTGGAAGAATGAATATGTTTCAGAAAAACAATTAAAACGTTCATTCACACTCTTGTTATTTTACGTCATCATGACTACAGTCTCTCTTTTCCTTCTGTTTCCGAGTTTTTGCCAATTCAGCCTTAACACGACTCCTGCACTTAGATTGTCCCTCCAGTGGGGTCACTCTGAACGTTTTGCCCATCTCCTGTTATGGCTTCTTTAATGTAGGTGTCGCCTGCAGCTTTCATGGCTTAGTTCTGCTGGTAACTGATGCCATATTTCATCATGTAAATATGATCACCTAAAATTCTTGGCTGAACTCATGAAATAAACACTGGTTTATTTCATTTGATTCCAAAGTTACCATTTTTTTTAAACTATGCATAAAACAACAATACATTCCATAGCGGCAAACCACTCTTTTCACAAGTACTTCAGGTCTTTATCAGTGCAGCTAAACTGATGTCAAAATAAAATATAATGCTTCTCCACATAGACACACACACACATAGAATCATAGAATGTGTTGAGTTGGAAGGGACCTTTAAAGGCCATCTAGTCCAACCCCCCCTGCAGTGAGCAGGAACATCTTCAACTAGATCAGGTTACTCAGAGCCTCATCCAGCCTGGCCTTGAATGTCTCCAGGGATGGGGCCTCCACCACCTCTCTGGGCAACCTGTTCCAGTGCCTCAGCACCCTCAGTGTAAAGAACTTCTTCCTAATGTCTGATCTAAACCTGCCCTGCTCTAGTTTAAACCATTGCCCCTCGTCCTGTCGCTACATGCCCGTGCAAACAGCCCCTCCCCAGCTTTCTTATAGGCCCCCTTCAGGGACTGGAAGGCCGCAATACGGTCTCCCCGGAGCCTTCTCTTCACCAGGCTGAACAACCCCAACTCTCTCAGCCTGTTTTCGTAGGAAGAGATGCTCCAGCCCTTGGATCATCTTTGTGGCTTCCTCGGGACCCGTTCCAACAGGTCCATGTCCTTCTTGTGCTGAGGGCTCCAGAGCTGGACACAGGACTCCAGGTGGGGTCTCCCCAGAGCAGAGTAGAGGGGGAGAATCACCTCTCCGTGTCTGCTGGCCACGGTTCTTTTGATGCAGCCCAGGATGCAATTGGCCTTCTGGGCTGCAAGCGCGCATTGTTGGCTCGTATCTATGTGTGTATTTATATATCAAAATATGTGCGTTCTTCAGAGCGCATCCTAGAGGCCAGCCATTAACAGTGGCATTAAACATCTGACCACCCTATTTTTCTTCAAAATTTTTTGGGATTTATATTTCAATTGTTAGTGTAAGTTTGTGGGACCTCATACTTGGGAATACGTTATTTTTGTCCAGTAAAACCTAGAGGAGATTTCCTCTCTTCCACATCAGAGTTAGAATGTCGTTTCTGTTCATTTTGGGACTGGAGATTTTTGCCAAAGCTTTATTCCCTCCCTTCTCAGCCCCTTTTTTTGTTTGATTTAAATCTGCTCATTCTGCTATAAAACTCTGCAGACAAAGGACAGGGCATTGTTTGACACATAAGCCTGTTTCCAGTCTGCTTGATCAGTCTGGCATCTTCTCTTGGCATTAAATACAACCACAGATTTCATATTCTCCTAAAAGGCGGTATATATCAGTGGAATTTGCATTGTAGTCTGATGAATGGCTTGAGTTTATAATTCTTACTCTTTGTTCTGAAAATGTGTGTTAAATATGTTTCACAGCTCAGGTTCTCCATGAGATTAGATTGAAGTGAAGGTTGTAAATCAAGTAGGTAGAGCGTGCATGCCAAATATAATGAGATATTCAACTTATATTCAACTTATATCTGCGCATCTGAGAGCACATCTGAGAAAGAGACATACAGGCATCAATATAGGATGCCCACTATTTGGGAAGTATCTTGCAGTAGGTGAAAATATTGGAAGGTAGTTCATGAAATTCTGCATTTTGTTCAGTGTATTGCGAAATGTTGTTTCAGTTTGCTCAGGATGAAGATAGTTACATCGGTGACTTCGCGGTGATTGAGTATGAAACTGCAGAGCAGGCTGAGAAAGTACAAGAAGTCACCGATGGCATGACAATCAAAGGCAAGAGAGTCCAGGTGTCATACTGTGCTCCGGGAGCGCCAGGCAGAAGCACGTTGGCAGCACTTATAGCAGCGCAAAGGATGGTAAGATCTTTGCGAATCTGTTTTCAGAATGAGTTTGATACACCTTGAGCAGCTTGAGTTGGGTCAGAGGGATTCAGCTGCTTTGCATTAGGAAAACTAGCCAAGCTTTGGGAAGCGTTAGCCTGTTTTTTTAATCTAGTCAGCCCAATTCAGTCTCCTTCCTAGGAAAAGCATGGCCGTATTCTGCAAGGAGGAAGGGTAAAATAGGGCCGTAAGATATCACAAAGTTATACTTACGTAGCTCTGGGATTTTAGTAAATTCAATTTTCTGTACGAGAAATTGTTCCAGTTCAAAAGAAAAGGAACTGTAAGTGGAGTAATTTGACAAGCTAAAACTTGGTTTACAACAGAGAGGCAAGAATTTGTCAATTTTAAGATGAATTTCAAGGTAGGAGAAATAGTTTAATTTGATGCTTGATAGAGAAGAAAGCTTTTTACACCCACATGTCTTATCAAATTACTTCCTAGAAGATTGGATGTGATAAGTGTTACATGAAGCTGTCTTAAAAGTAGAAGCAGAACAGCCTCATTACTTCGGCTAGCTTTAGCCCACATCTTTATAAAAGACATGAGCGGTGCTATTATAAGATATCATGTGGTGCTCGTGTTCTCCTTTATTGATAACACTGTCTTGGTTTAAGGGGAGAAAAGAAATGTGTCTCGGGAAAAATAATATGCTTGAAGTTTTGGGGGAATAGTTTTTTAGGCGGTTCATTTGAGGGAGAAGGAGCATGGAGAAGAGTGGAAAACAGAGAAGGACATGTTGGGATTATTTTCTGTGTAAAATGAAGTACGTGCCTTAACGATGATACAAGTTTGAGGGATTTAAATGTATTCTTTCTATTCTTCTGATTCTAACATTTTTGCATCTCTTTTAATTGGAGATGAGGAACAATAGGAAAGGCTTGCTTCCAGAGCCAAATCCAGTGCAGATTATGAAAAGTTTTAATAATCCAGCAATGTTGCAAATGCTGCTGCAGCCCCAGTTGCGTGGACATGCTGTGAAACCTGGTAAGTTGTTTTAAAACTGAGTTAACAAAAACCAAACCCTGTTCTTGGTGATACGAGGCTTTCAGCAAAGGAGAGAAGCAGATTTTAAAATCTGTTCAGATGCTGTTTCAGTGTGTCTGTGTAGACTCACATTTTATGAAAGTGAAAGCAAGAAATGGATTGCTATAGTATTGTGTCTGGGTAAAATTTAGTGTTACCTAAAAATGTCCTCACATTGACTCTGTGGTCTCTGAATGTTTATTTTAGAAATGGGTTTAAAATGAAATGTCTTTTGCAGACATCATTAAAATGGCACGTTTAAATCTGATTCTAGATCTGAATTTTGTAGCCTGAGTTTTTCTCCTGTTGTTTCCAATGTAAATCATTATTCGCTTGCATGCTGCCATAGTTGTACACAGCATTTCGTAACGGCATTAGCCGAAAACATTTCTCTGCCTTCTCATTAGGATGGATGTGAATAAACATACTAAAAACAATCTTACCACATGCAAATGGTGAAAGTATTAGGAACAGGGATGCGAACAGATAATTTGAAGAGTCAGGTGGGGCACAGCTGAGAGTTTGTGACATAATCTACTGAGAGAAGATAAACGGAAACCATGTGTGAACACTTTAGTGAAGAAACACTTTAGCTAATGCTGACGTTTCAAAGCACTTCAGATAATGCTGGATTCTTGCAGTCAGCTGCAGGCATTTCTGCATCTTTGAGCGAAACTCTCAGCTTTAGAGGAGCACCTTGAGAATACATTTGATCTCTGATATGCTGTTAATTGCAAATCAGAGCTGAGTGTATTGAAAGGTTTCGGTATAGTGACCTTTATTACCCTGGAAAGTTTCATGGAAACCAAATATGAAAAATATAGAATAACTCTTAGAAAGATCTTTACTTGCCTAACTTATAAAACACTGCAGCTTTTTCTTGTGTTTCTAAAACAGTTCTTGGAGCATCTGCGGGTTTGCCTCACCTGATAAATTCAGCAGTCGGTCCACCTTTTTTGCAGTTGAATAAAGTTCATCAGGTATGTGACAAAATAACCTTTGTCAAAATAGATGTTTGTGGAGATCTTAGCATGAAAAATATTCTCAGAGTTTTAAGAAATCACAACTAAAATCAAGTGTTCTTCTTAAAGCTATCTTTAAGAAAAGTACTCTGTTATGAGATGCCTATGGGGATGTAAGAGCAGACTATGCGTACTATCCACAAGTGAGTTATTTTATCTTAGCTGAGCTTTTGATTTGCTAATGCCTGCCGACCTAGAGAGCTTGCCATTACCGGCAAAAAAATCCTCTTTAAATTAGAGCTTCAGGAGCATGACACGTCCATTTCTTTTGGAACTGCTCATACACACTTCCTATAGACACTTGATTGTTTTATCTTATTCAAGCCAACAGGCTTAGCATCGTTATCTTCATTTTAAAGCTTGCAAGGACCAAAATGCGCTATATATGCCATAAAAAATAGTGATTTGCAGATGTTACTTCTTAGTCAAAAAAAACCCACCCCAAGGTTATAAGTGTTTAAAGTGTTCTCAGAGTATCTGTAATTCCAGATGGACACCAGAATTTCTGAAAGATACTATAAATGATATTTGGGGTGAGTTTGCCCTAGAACTTGGAGAGGAGAATATGGTAGAGTAGCACCCACAAGCAGAACTCCTCCCTGCAGCAGCGCACTTGGCCAGCAGCCTGCTGGGCCTCCACCTTGTATTCATGTTCTGTCAGAGATTTCTCCAGCTCTGCCAGGAGCCAGACTTTGCCTTTAATATTCATGGCGGGGATTTTCATAAGTACCTATGAGGGACTGGAGTCAATCGCTTTGACTTACTGTTTCTGACGTTTCGGAAATTACCGTTTAAAAAATAAAATCCCCTTAAGCATTAGTTGTTATTTCTGCTGTTCTTTTGGCAAACACAGACTTAAAGATCTTAAAAAAAGACCAAATTAAAATGCAGCGATACTCCTTATGTTAAGTGTATTTAGCTTTTCTATTTTTTTTCTGTTAAAAACTGGTAGGTGAATATATTAATTTTGAATAAATATTACTTAATTTTGCCCCATCAAATGAGTTACTTTTGTCCTGTACAATGAAAAAAATACATCTTTCTTTGCTTGTACTTCTTTTATTTAAATGACATTTTCAATTGGTATATTTAGTTACTGCTGCTCCCTCTTCAGCCTTGGAGAGTCTGTGCTTCCTTGGAAGGCAATGTGAATGTTTTCTGATCACAGCTGGAGACAGGCATGTTGTACACAGTTAACCGTGTGATTGATGATGATCCAATGCTTTTTGGCTTAAGAGTGCTGCAAGTCAAACAAGTTAGTGTTTTCTCTTTAGAGAGACTTAACAAGTCTAATGTTCTTCCAGGGAGCTTCCTGTCATTTAATTAGCTCCAAACCCAGTCTAATAGCCTGAATTTTATTGGTGGTGATTTGATTATCCCTACTCTTTCTATTAGGCACATTTTTCTGTTATTTGGTGACTTATTTCGGAGTATTCTCTAAAGTCAAAGAATCAGGTCACTATTTTTATTGTCTTGAAATTCAGTATTGTCACAAGATAGAGAAACAGGCAGCGTCTTGGCTTGACTCTCTCCCCACCTCCCAGTCACACACTGATTCAGCTTCCTGTGTATCTTGGTTTTGCTATCTTATATTCAAGGTTTTGTAAAGTTAATATGATGAGAACAATATTTTTAGAATGATTATGCTACAATATTATAAAATAATTGATAACAAAAGATTCATCGGAGGGGAATTTGAACAAATGGGTTATTCATCCAGTAATCTTTCAGCTCTGGACGTAGTTTCAACTTCAGCTTTCAATTCCTTTAAATTTCTCTTAGTTACAATTATCATGTGCCACAACAATGCATTTTAAACTTTCTCAGTGATGTATTTTCCTCAGTCATCCAGCAGTTTATTAAATCTTTATTAACCCAGAGAATTTCTTTTGAGGATTCTAACCAAACTGATTTTCCATTCTTGTATTTCTGAAAGTTTTGCAATTGAACTATCACATTTTCTTTGTTGACATAACCACGTTTAGAAGGAACAACCACTGGTATTGGTAACAATAAACAGCCCTGGATATTTTCTACTGGAAATCACTAAGACGATTAAAATAGCAGATGTCTGACTAATCTTGATATGGGACGTTTTTGGTTTAAATTGCGCATTTCTGAGTCCAGAAGACCATAGTATAGGCATAGAGGGTTTTTCCTTAGGGAATTTCACCCTACGACACAGACACACAACCTAGGCTTGAAAATATTTGTGAGGTGTTTTGCAGGAAGCTGCGAAATCTGCAAAGCCGTGCATCATGGAGTTGCCTTCGTTTTGGGTTCCATCTTCATTACGTGGGTTTGGTGACCTTTCCTCTGCAGGAGATTTCAAAAAAATGAGGAAGGCCATACCTGTCGTGATTTGACACAGTCAGTGTCCCATATATCTATTCTTGCACTGCTGTACAGAAAGGTTTGTAGAGCAACCTATATTTTGCCTGGCAAATCATGCTCAGGAGCTGCTGCCAGAAAGACAGTTTCAAGCCTGTGTTCAGGAAGCGTGAATCGTAATGTGGTTTTGTGATCCAGAGTGGACATAAGGTTTCTTTTAAGCCACTGTGTTAGCCAGAGCACATAATGCTGAGTAGCAAAGTCTGAATGTGGTGCCCCAGATTGTTCATTAGGTGGCTCAATTCTGGTGGCAAATTGATGTAGAATTTTTGAACAAAAAATATTAATATGTTATAGAATTGAAAAGTCTGTCATTTGTAAGCTTTTTAGTGGTTCTGGAATAGAATTTCACATAGATAGTTGCCACTACAAAGGGGGGAAAAACGTATCTGGATATTCCTTTTTGAAAATGAAGAGCAAGGGATGAAAAATCCCTGCTGGTTGCAACCGAGTCCTGTAAACTGTATAGATATTTGGGAGAGATTATGTATTAGAATTGCAATGCAAGGCACAATGCAAATGTTAACAAACAATGAAGTCCTTATTCATGCAGCTCGTAATCCCCTGAAGTCCTTGGGTCTCATCTTTCTTATTGGCACCGTAGGTAACTCCCCTATCTAGTCTGTCTGCAGAGACTTCAAACACGTTTAGCTGTCCCTGTTGGCTTAGACACAGGGGCTGAAATGGAGTCTGGATTGTGTTTGGAGCAACTCTCGATCCTTTAAAAGCCATCAGAAAGCATACTTGTGGTTGTGAGGTGAAAAAAAGGGCTAGGATGAAGGGAATTTAATAGAACTTGAAGTAACTTTCTATGAATGAAGCAAAAATTTAGTTCTCTGGAGGAAATCGTTATTTTGCTGTGCTGCATTAACTCAGAAACTAATTTAAATTTCTTTCAGCAGTACCATCTGAAAATATTTCAGGAATGTGCTGCTTTCCGTGACTGTCAACTAACGCTTCTTCTATTAATTTCACAGAGTTCAATTCTGGGGAGTACATCTAACTTACTGCTGCAGAGCCCCGCTCACCTGCCCTTGCCACAGCAGCAACTGATGAAGATTGAAAACCTTCAGGCTAATAGTGTAAGGTCATCGCCTTAACTTCGACCGTCTTTGGACATTTTTATAACTGCTAAAACAAATGCGTTTTTTCATCTGGTATAATTGAACGGTTTAGTGTATCTAAAAAGATTAACTGAATGTGAAATTTATAAGAAATAGCTACAGACAGGTTATTTTGATCATTTACACAGTTTTCTATTCTTCCTTACAGAAACCGGGTTTGCTGGGAGAACCTCCAACAATGCTACTTCAGACAGTACTGGGAATAGGGGTAATGCCATCAGTGAGTTCAGGCGTGGGAACCCGTGGAGAAGCTCTTAAGTGTAAATGTCATTTTATTTCACACCGAATCAGTAGAAATGCTCAGCTTGAAATCATGCACCTTACTTTCTCCCACTGTAGCAAAAGCAATGATATGTTGAACCTTATCACTGTATAGTAAGGTAGGCAGAGAGCTGGACAATAATGCACATTACAGAGGTTTATAGTTAAGCAAGATAACAAGTTATATATCTCTATAACCAACTGTAACCTGCTGGTTTAAGCAGGAAGCAAACTTGAAATATCTTGCCTTGTTGCCTGGCGTCTCTCATCTGTTTGTCAGGGAAGAAAGGGAGCACACTGTGGCATTGGTTGAGTATTTGCAGGTTGTTAAATACTCTGCTTGCTCAGTTACTACCATTTTTTGTACACTTGGAACATGTTTTTATTTAGGGCCAAAATTTTGGTGTTTGTTGTTTCAAAACAGATAAATCTGAGGAGCTGAGGAGGCACCGCAAATAAGTTGGAGTTTTTTTGGCATTCATTTCATTAAGCAATGGAGCTTTAACATCCAGTCTGTGACAGATGTCAATTTTGAATGCAGATTTCTGTGCCAGTGATGCCTGCAGTTTTTATGAGGAAAGACCAGTTGTGATACTGCTTAATGCATCGCTTTTGTATCCGCCACTGAGAGGATGTTCTAGATGTGGTCTGAGTAATAGTAGTAACCAGGAGCAAGGAGAATCTTGTGGGGGGCGGGGAAGAAACCTATTCTGAATGTCTTGGTTTAAATTTTGGAGAATACTTTCTAGCCCTTTTGTTTGTAAAGGAATTTTCCTAATGCCGCTTGAGGTGGGGTTTTCCCCCTCTATTCCAATACAGGATCCTCTAGGATGCTGTTCATAGGTTTTTTGAAAGTGACAGGAAACATTAAGTAACTTATTATCATAGTGAATGTTTAGAAAAGGCACGGTTTTCTTCTATTGTATTAGCTTTAAATTGAGTTGTTTGCTCCTGGAATGGTAAAAGAATAAAAACTATCATCAGAATCTGATTTTCTGGGACAGCTGTAAAATAGATCTCTAAATGTTTTTCTCATCACTTGGTAAAAACCACAAACAAAATGTACTGATAAATCTTGTCTAACAGAAAACTTTCTCCATTTATGGTTGACTGCAGCATCTAATCTGACTCCAATTCAAACAGCAGCAGCAGCAGCGGGGATGGGCATGCTGCCATTCTTCCCGAATCAGCACATTGTTGGACAAGCTATACCAGCGCAAAATAGTGCTCCAGATAAACAATCAACTACCGAAGCGGTTGTTTCGGGATCACAGCCTTATCATCAGACCTTAACAAATCATTCTGCGGGAGCTTTGCGGGCTGGACATGCCAAACAACAAAATCAACTAAAAAGTCCTGATACAAGTTTGGGGGTAAGGAACGTTGAATACAAATATTTTCTTTTGTGTGTGTGTGTATTTTCTCTTTCTTATTTTAACACGCCTAAGAGTTAACTGCAACTGCTTATTGTAGTTCTTCACTATAAAATTTGCTGGATCACAGGATCATTCATGAGACATTTTAAGGTCATTTCAGTTATAAAGAATGGGGAGAGAACAATAATGCCCTTTGGTGGTCCAAATGAATTAACAAAGGAATCTTTTTACAATGCTGGAGGGTTTTTTTTCCATGTGTATGCCTCATAGTATTTGATGATGAAATTATCTCAAGGGCAATGTCCCTTTTAAAGGATGAAATTTGAACTTGCGGTTGAATTTCATGACTAATCAGGAGCAATTCTGGTGGTATGTAGGGCCTTTGGGTTGCCAGGTGGGGGGGGTGTGTGTGTATTTTCCACTTTTAATCCTTAACCTCTTAGCCATAACTGACATATTCTTTGTCTGTATCAGTTTTAATATTTATTCCCTTGATGGCGAGCGGTGGGAGAATGATGGGATGGGGTTTAAGTTGAACCAGAATGGTCTGATTTTCAGTAGTTTTTTCCTGTCATTAACAGAATTTGCTTTTTTTTATAATATACATAAATACTTTGACATTTATGGGGAAACATCTTCTTAATTCAGATCAGATCTGTGTTTTCCCTACATATTTTCTGAAGCATCTGAAGTGATTAGATTATATACAGTATCGGTGTCTGCCTTTGTTAGACAGCTTTGGTCCTACTTCAAGAAGTACACTTTTTTATTTTTAAATCACTTTTTACTGTAATGAAGTGGGATTTTACCTGTGTATAGATAGACGTGGGTAAGATACATAAGGGTGTATGTGTATACACATATAAAATCAGTGTTTCATTTCAGCATTTAATTTAGTTAAAAGAAAATATAATTAAACTGTTAGAAGACTAGATAATTCATTTATTTCTATGAATATTGTTTATCAGGAAGAGTTCTTTTTTGAAATCCTGGTAGATGATTTAATTGTTTCCTTTTCTGCACCAGTAGACAGAAGGCCCGGTTTGCAAAACTCACTTCCTTGACAAGACAGCCACAGTCTGTGTGCTGATACTGAATGGTCATGCTGTCTTAAATGCCTGCTTTTGCGTCCAAATGACGGATTTCAGCACTCTGTTGAAGTTTTTTGTGTTTCAAAGCTGGTCTCACTTTTTGAAAAGTTGTTGGTTAATACTATTTTACTGAAAATAGTATTACTCCAATAAAATAATGGATTTTTTTTTCCTTAATGAGCTTTGAAAAAATGAACAGAACAGATACAGAGCAGAATACTGTATAAACATCTTTGAGCTATGTATTTCAGACAAGCTCTGTAACTTGCTATAGCTACTTCATCCTTACTTCTGGTGTTTTTCTAACGTAAGCTAAGGGGAAGTAAGCTGGTAGCGTACCCTTCTTAGTCCCTCATAGGAAACACTTCTGGTGGTTTGGAGTGAGTCAGTCCTGCACTTCGTTTCCTCTCATAAACATTTTCCCCTTTTAAGTACGGGCTTATAAATGGAGTGATCAGTAGGATGTGTTGTAATGCCAGAGTGCAGACAGTGGCATCTCTCCAGTCCAGGGTTCATTTGTCCTTTATTTGCTTGTGGCTTGGGTGAAAAGAGTTGATTTTGTCTTGGCCATGTACTTAATGCTAATTCCCTGCATCTGGAGTCATTATGGTGATTATTATGCCTTTACTTGAATGTAAAAGGTTTTATTTTGTTTGGTTTTTTAATATCCTTTAGTAACTTAACAATCTAAAGAGAAACATTCCTACAAAATTGTTTGGCAAGAAAAAAATACAGGCAATGTGTCCAGACAGTTGTCCCCAGTATTTATTTTGAAAGTTTTCCTGGTACATTTCATACGGCTAAGCTTTTTTCAAAATCCTGCTGGGACACTCACCTTATTTCTGACAAATGCTGTGTGAATGTAATGCAAACTGCCCTGTCCAATTGTTTTGCAGACTCCCTTGAAAAAACAGACCTCGCTGCTAGGAGAACCACCGAAAGAAATACGTCTTAGTACCAACCCCTACTTGAATTTGGCAAGTGTGTTGCCTGGTATATGTCTTCCAGGTGAGCAAACGTTTAGCAGTTTTAGTTGCAAATGTCCTTGACCAGAATGTGGCAAATCATTATTCTGTTTGGCAGGTCATTCCAGTGACCACAACACTTACCTTTAAGGAAGTCTTGTGGTCTGTCTTAAAATTGCAATGTGATGTCTCCTCATATTTAATATTTTATTTGGGAAGGGTAAATTTTCGGAGTTAATGGGCTTACTGATGTAGACAAACTTCTAGAAAGCCTTTCAATTATTAGTAGCACCGGTTAATTTTGAGCACAGCCTAATCTGAAGTAGCAAATTTCTGATTTAATCCCAGAATATTGCTAAACAAGAGTGCAATCTAATTTGTGCAGTTTATACAAACTGTGTATTCTTTATGTTACAAACAGCAATTGCCAGCAAAGCCTCTAGTCCGCCGCAGCAGACCGGACTTCCGAACAACATCGTGGATGCTGCTGTGTCTCAGGGAACTACATCACAACATGCAATGGAAAATTATTTTAATTACTCTCAACAGCATGGGGAGTACACACAGGTATGTTGTTTTGCAGCGCTTTCTTCTGAAGCCTGGTTTGTCACTCTGAGCTCCGGTAGCAGGATTTTTGTCAGAGAACTGCTCAGAGATGCCTCCCTGAGCCGCTTGTTGTTTTTCTCTGTGTACTCTTAATGCGCTTCTTGGTACATGTGTGATCTGATAGCCCTGCATGCAGCTGAACAGCGTTACCCGACATCAGGTACCGCTCTTCAAGGCTTTCCTACAACCAAAGCCCACCCTTTTCTTCAGATTGAACCTTGTAGGTCCTCTTCACTGATAGTTTCTCTCTTTCAGTGTACAGAATAAATTTAGCACAAAATACACCTAATGCCAGTCGAAAGAAGCTTCAAGACATTCCCTGCTGCAGTATCATGACCATTGAAAGATTGCTTCTTGAGAACCTGAGTTCAGCGCGGTTGGCTGAAAAATTATTTCTTGCAACTTCTGCCTTGGCTTTTGTCTGTCTTCAAAACCATGAAGTTTTTCTTTCCCTTCCCAAGAAGTTTTAAAGTTTTCTTGAACTTTGGCTAGATCCCAGAGAAGGGTGTGTTCTGTCTACCAGAAGTTCCTGTACAGCTTGGGGAATTTTTGCAGTCTCTGCCAGCTGGTTTCACTGCATGGGATTTCTTCACTGTTTGCCCCATTTGGTGATCAGAGCATGGCCATTAAGGTGGAGGGCTGCCCCTCATCTGGAGGGTGTTTTGTTGGAGTATTGAGAGCACGTACTGAGTTTCACAGACACTGGGACCTTCTCTGAAATAATATTTCCATATTTTCATTAGCCATCGCTAGTCTATGTAGAAATATAATTGTATACAAATCAAATAGGAGAACTGGATTGTAGTGCTGTCAGGTAATCTGTATAAAAACTGTGGGCCTGCACTGAGACACCCTGGCTCTGCCGTCGGTCTCTCTCTCCTGCCCCGGTCCCATCATTTCCTCCTCCCCAGAGTGGCCTGATCCCTCATCCTACGTCAGGAAGGCAGAAACAGGTTGTGCTCCGCTCTCCTAGGCTGCTGGCAAGGAAATCTGCTCCAAAGCTCCTGGGGTAGAGCAGGGCTGCTGTGGGAGTGGGTTGGGTCTGGAGGACGGAGCGCGGGCGCACGGGTGGGCACGGGGGTTGTTTTGTGTGAGGAGGGTCTCAGCCTGGCCAGGAGGGGATGGGGTCGCTGCCCGGCGCTCGCTGCAGCAGGGAGCTTTACTGGGGGCCAGACCCGTCTCCCAGTCAGATGAGACCTGGTGACAGTTGTGGGTTAGAGAAGCGAGAGGGGTGTCCTGTGGGCCGTTGTGCTCTGTGTTTCATGAAAGCACTAACATAATCTTGAATATTTTGTTTAAATCTGATTATTGGCTTTAAATTCATTTTGATGTCTCCTGGGGGTAGTTCCTTACCCCAAATCCTTAAAATACTGTCCAAAAAAATCAGTAGTATTGTAATATTAGTGTTACTAGTATGAACTTTAGACAAGGACTCAAACGATGTCACTTAGGTGCAGAGATGCCACATGTCATCATACAGCTATATTCGCACTGTCTGTTCCTTCCACGTAACAGAAATTACACTGTACTTGTATCAGCGGTGCCTTGTCTATCTTTTGCGCCCGTAATGTAGTTTTAAATGTTTGGTTTGAGCTTTTATCACTGGCGTTAAACAAGTTCTGATGCTTCTTGGAGAGCTTTGCCTTTAATTCATTCTCATGTCCTGTGAGACCATAAGAATTGTTTTCATTTGAAGTCGTCTTAGTAGGCAGCTAATGGGAAGAGGTTTTTTCCTCCTTTATAGGAGGCTGTTCAGCAGTGGTATCAGCATTATGCTCAGGCATATAACTCTACCCAGGCAAGAGTCGATGAATTTGAAAATGAAGCCTCTGAGGTGAGAAATAATTTTATTTTCTTGATGTCTCCATTGGCTGTTTCTCCCATCGGCTGTCAGGGTGCTTTTGGAGTCTGGACACCTGCTTTCTTTGTTGATAGTGGCTGCTGCCGTCAGTACCGCAGGAATGAGGGGCTGGAGAGCGTGAAACGAATGGCACTGCATGGTCACCTTCTGCAGGGCATCCCTGCACCGTTACTCTCCAGGATTCATACTCACGCTTTTGATTATCTCTGCCGTGAATGTTCCTCTCTCTAAAATCCCACAGTCGGAGGTTACCTGGAAGGTTCAGGAGTGTATTAAAGTACTCCTTCCAAGAAACAGCACACCACAACAGTATTTCCCAGTCGCACTATTGAAGGATTTTTTCTTGCCTAGGCCATTATATAGCCTGAGGTTTTTCTTTTTTAAAGGAATTGTGTAAAGTAAATCATCCCCCAAATCCTACGTTTTGCACCAGAAATCGCTGCATGCCTGAGCTGCTGTGAATGAAACACTCCTTTTAGCAATTGAATGTGACTCAAGTATTTTCACATCCACCGAGTGCTCATTACTGTATCAAGTAAAAATGCATTATTAAACCTATTTTCTTTCAACTTTTGGTTTATTCTGGATCCCGTTCTACATTTAGGAATCTGCAGGTGGATCTTACCCAGCCTACAGCACCTGCTTGCAGGTCATGCCTACACTTTACAGTGGAGCCCAGGGATCATTCCAGCCAGGCAGCTTGCAGCTTCCTCCACAAAAACCATTAAATAAGGTGAGAGGAGAGACCCAGCAGAGCCGTTGCAGATACAGCCCCCGCCAGCTGCTGGTGGAAGCGCTTCATATTTGTCTTATGCTGCCACCGAGTGGACTTTGGACCCACAACAAGCCAAGGCAGAGTTTTTCCACTGCACCCGTGCTCCTCAGGATCCCACGCAGTTCCTGGTGGATGTGAGAAATAGAAGCAGCGGTTGGGCAGGGTGTGCCAGCGCCGGAGTCCCTCGGAGCCCTCCAGCACCCTGGTGATCAGTGCTCCTCGCTGCCCACAAACCACCAAATCCCACAGGCAAAGAAAGGCTGGATGTTTGTGAGCAAACTTCATGGCAAGATGGTATCTGTGAGGGTGAATGTGCAACAATGCCTTGGAGGAGGCAAATAAAGTAGGAAGTGAACAAAGGAAGAGGAGGAAGTTCACACTGGTTTTAGATGGTTTTTTTTTTGCCTGATCGCAGATGTTTTGCAGTGGGTAAAACCTCAGAAGTGGCGTTAGCAAGTCACAGAGCGTCTGGGTTATCTACAGCCGCCACTTTGTAGTACTGTTAACTGGATCCTGGGAGGAAAACCATCTTTAAATGGCTTTCATTTGAAATATGTGACAGACACCAGATGCAGCCTAGTTCAGCCAGACTCGCTGAGCAAAGCTTCCTTTGGCTGTTGCACCCAGTAGAGAGTTTTCATCAATAAAGATGCGGGAGGGATAGGGAAACGCTATGGAAGCCGTGAGGGACAACTTAAAGGAGGCTGGACTAACAGGAGGCTGGTTTAACACAGACCGAGACAGCGTGGATAAAAGCTGTGCTCCGTCTGAGCGTAGGTGGTCTTCTTTCCCGAGTGCCTTAGAAGTCCTGAGGAATTTATACCCTCGTGTCCTAGGTAAATCACGTTACTCCCATTTTTACGGACGGGAGAGACCTTAAAAGCCAGGTTGTCATCTGTTTTGGGGCGGCTGCAGGGAAGTATGTCTGTCAGCATAACGAACCACTGCCTTTGTGAGTCCGGCCCCAGCCATGCGAGCGATGATAATCTCTCCGAGCGCCGCTGGAGGGACGCCGAGCTGGCTCTCCAGCCCCCAGCGCAGCTCGTGGCCCTTTGCACGGTGTCCGGGCATGGCGAGAGGAGCCACAGCTGAAGTCAGCAGCCCCATCTGGGCCAGCGCAGAGCCCTCCTGCGCAGCTCTCCTCCATCACGGCGTTAAATCCCTGCGCTGCGCAGAGGTTAGCTGCGAGATTCAGCACATGATGGTCTGGCATTCAGAAACTTGCATCTCAGGCTTGGCGTGAGATTCCCGGTTTTTGGAGGAGATTTAGAAGGAACACACAACTCTGATATGACTGGAAACGAGTGAAATTGTAACAAGAGAAGGAGATGATAGTCCGGGCTTTGAGCTAACTAATATCTTCCAGTTTATCTCCAGCTTAAAGAGGAAGGCTTGCATGTGGAGGTGATGTTGAGCAGCTCGCTCAAAAGTCTGTCTTAATGCCAGATGCCATAAAAGGCAGAACGAGAGTGGTCGGTCCCTTGGCATAAACTACACAGAAGTATGTTTGCCTCCGCAGCGAGGTACTTTTCTCATTCCTGGACTCAAAATCTCAGTGAAGAGGGCACCCAGGCTGGCTGCCCAAGAGGCTCCGTAGCCGTTGAGAGTGTGTGCGCTCGCTTTAACCCTGCAACCCAGTTTTCTCCTGCTTCTGTGGGCTGCGTTTCAGAGGTCGAGGAGGAGCACGGTTGGAGATTTGTATGAACCACGCAGTGGAGTCGCTGCATGCTGCCATGCAAGCTAGTACACGTGTGACATCCCCACGGCTGTTCGGAGAGCAGGAGAGAGGAGGGGGGGCAAACTAAAAGTCGTTCCTCAAGCAAATTCCTATTTATGATAATGACAAGCGCACGCTAAGATGAAATTGGACTTAGTAGAGGGTCATTTGAGTTGTGAATGTGAATCAGTGAGGGGCACTTGTGCTGGGAAGCGTTGGGCTGGGGGACGTTTGGTCAGCACTTCTTTTGGTTAAGGAATTAGTGTCCTGGTCTGTGACACACGTGAAGGTTTCTGAAATACTCACTCCAACATGAACCAAAGCCCCGAATCTTCTGATCTAGGAGCCAGGCTTAACCCAGGATACGCGGTGTGGTTGAGGAGGATGTGGTGAGATGAGGTTCGGGTGGTTGTTACAGGGCAGATAGATAGTTCATTCTTCTAGAGTAAGGTGACTGTTTAATTAATGGAATTAATGACACATCGGGGGAAAGAGAAAGTGATCAAGACTCACCGATCAGGGTGGTGGGCTCTTGTGTGTGTAGAGCGTCTAGTGCTGTAGGGCCATGGATGCTGCGGTGTTCTGCTGTGATGGATCCCAGAGAGGAACTGAACCTGAGCCTTGCCTACCCCAGTGGGCCCTTCGTGGTGGGGCAGCCTTAGGTCACCTCTGCCCTCACCAGTAGGTGAGGTGTCCTCACCTCAGGACTTTGTGTGTCGGAGTGAGGCATGTTAGTTAAACTGGAAGTTTTAATTAAAAGAATGGTTACTGCTCGCTCCTTCGTGTCGGTACCACGTGTAGAGTCATGCCTGCAAGTTGATGGTTAGCTGTAATCCGCACCACCAGCCTGCTTTGGCGTGGCTGGAAACCAAGTCCTTCAGCATCTGACTTGCTGTGATCGCTGTGCCAGGACAGTTTATCCCATTCAGCTCTCCAAGAAAAAAGAAAAGGGGCACAAAAGGTGGCCCACCGGTGCCTTACTTCAAAGGATGAAGATGGCTGGAGCTGCTGTGATACTGCGGGGTAACGGCATGGCCGTTACGCCACAGCTTTTTAAACGTGCGCTGTGGAGCCGGGCCAGTGGGAGCCCTTTGCCCTCACAAAATCGCATGTATGGTGGGGCACCAATGCGTTTACGATCAGGTGGGGTTTTTTAGGGAAAGGGCACAAACACTGACTCATGAGCTGTGTATAGCCGGACCTTAAAGCCGAAGGAGTCGGGCCTTTGGAGTCGGTTACTGGCTCCTGGTCCTTGGTAATTCCCAAGCTTTATTTACTGACACGATTTGGGCTGGGTCATGTGTCACTTGTTTTCTTCTTGTCCTTAGGTGGCTCCAGCGAGAAGCGAGAAGCGAGGCTCTTCGTACCTCATTTCCTCCCCGGAACCTGGCCCCATGGAGTACCTCGGCCAGCAGACTCAGGGCTCCGCAGTACGTTACGCAGAATCCTCGCTGAAAAAAAAGCGCGTTTATTGAGACCTAAATAACCACTCCTGCCTTTGGGCGCGGAGGCCGGCTGTTCGTACCTCTGCTATTTATTGCTGCCTTAACTTCAGACAAATAATTCTTCTTTTCTCTGGGGGTTGTAAGTCTCCTGAGAGGAACAACCCTCTGTAACGGGCAAATTTGCCAAGGAAAGGGTACGTATTGCTATGAGGTTAGCCATTTTGGGGTAGTCTGACTTGCCTTCTGAAAGGATGGGCTGGCGTTTCCTTTGTCGTCTGGCACCGAAAGGAACAGTGGGCTGGAGCTGACAAAGCAAAGTAACCCGGTGAGTTCTGGTCGCTTACCAGCCGAGAGCAATAAAAATACTGAGGAGGGAACGCTGATCCTTTCTCTCGTCCTCAGACTGAGGAAGTTAAAAGCTGAAGTCTTGATAGTAATTTTTTCTTATTTTTTTAACTCAGAATATGGGTTTTTTTCCAATCTTTACTTTTTCCAGGATTAAGAGTTCTGCATTTACAGCCTTTATATTTTTAATATTTCTCTTAATCCTGGAATGGAGATATACCAAATGTATTACCAGAGCCTCTGTGATGTTTTTTTCAATAAATGTTTGTTAAAAGTAAGATGCTATACTGTCTGCTGCCTTGCAATATTAAATTCGATTTGGATAGGTGATACTTGGACAATGAAGTAACCTTTATTTGCTTTTAGGCCAAGAATCCACAGCTTTTGCTCAGAGTAAGTAATTTACGGTTTGGGAATGCCGCTGTGTGTAACGGGGCATGTGGCAAAGCACCATCCCTCCGGGCATGCTGTTGGTACGGCAGGGCTGCAGCTACGCCAGCAGGTGCTGGGACATTGGTAAAGAGAACGGGAAGTGGAAGAAATCAGCTGCCTGCTGTGTTTTTTATGGCTTTTTCTGAATCTGGATGATTCCACGTTGGAGCAGGAGCAATACTGACATGCTCCGCGGATGGTGTGATTAATCCTGCCTTCCTGCTCGTCATTGTATTATTTCTTTTTTTTTTTCCCAAGTATCTTCACTTTTGGAACGTGCTGCACTCCAAAGACGACCTGCAGCAGCAGAGGAGCAGCCTGGCTCCTGTTTTCACGCTTTCTTACATCTTCCCTTTTGCACGAGGTAGGTCTCGTTAGCAGGGAACGCTCCGCACTCGCCTCTCCCAGCTGTACGGGCCGGGCTCACGGCCCAGCTGGGACTGGGGCAGCCTGTGCGTGTGTCGGCACAGCCCGGCGTGGTACCACCCGGACACTGGTTCCCAGCTTGACAGTATTGCTGTTTTCTTTTGTTGTTTTGTTTTTTTTGTTTTGTTTTGTTTTAAAAAAAAAAAAAAAGACTTTATTTTTAGCTTATTCATTAAGCAGCTCAGGCTGGAGTCTTTCTTTTCTGCTGTTAATCCTTGTAGCTGAAGACTTGGAACTCATTACTGTTGAAATCATTATGTTTGAAATCAGAGAGTGTGTCAGATAAATGGGGAGCCAGCCCTCTGTGCCGCGGGGGGGGCGGGTTTGCTGCCTTGGAATCCTCTCCCCAGTTCATTTGCCTGGAATTCGCTGAGCATTGAGGCCAGAACCCAGCTCCTTCTCACGGCATCTTGCTGGATAATACTGAAACGCTTTTTCAATACTGATTTTTTATTTTTTTTTACTAAAAGTCTTCAACTTTGCCTTTCAAGCTTTGTGATGTGACCAAGATATGTATTTTCAAAGCTTAAAAAAAAGCCCCACAATCCAAACCCCCGCCTTGAGCAGTTGGGTTGCAGGGCGAGTACACACCGTGCCTGTGGGCAGTAGCTGCTTATGCCGGCCAAATAGCAACGCAGGTTAGAGCAGCTCTTCTGGGATTCTACACGGATGTATTGCTAAATTCACTTGTAATATTTTGTTCCAACTCTTTGTATACGCAACTTTCTCACCTTGTTACGCTTTTCAATGAAAATAAATTGTTGGTACACATTTAAAGTGGATTTCTGCGGGAAGAAAACATCTCTGGGCTAGCTTTAAAGTACTCATTTAATGTAGGGAAAGGTTGTTTTGAAGACACAGTGTTCTGATCGCTGTTCCTATGGAAGCTACATTTAAAAAATCTTTCTGTGTTTAATTTAAGATTAAAAAAGATACACACATGGAGAAAAAAAATCTTTTATTATGTTTGGTTTGTATAAAGAGTAACAAAGTGCGTACAGATTTAAATCAGGCTTCTACGTGACATACAGAAAAAACAGGTAATACTGTAAAAATAAATCTGACCTCAGTGTAGCTCATAATTACAATTTTTTATATATATATAGATATATATTTCAAGACGGCTTTCTGGTATTGCCAGAACCGAGTAACATCGCCTGAAACATGTGGCCTAGGTCACGGGGCAGCAAAAGGTTTCCAGTTAAACCACTGTTTATTGATACCTAACGGGTTTAGAAGACAAGGGTGCGGTGCCCTCACTTGACTCGCTTACAGTTTAAAGGCTAAAGCTGGTCCAACAAATCAGCCCTGGTCCCAGTCTGGCCCCACCGCCTTCCCCTTGGCTTCACTGAGCACTGCGCAAGGGCAGGGTTGGAACCTCCAAGTCAAATTAAATAAAGGCCAATGCTGTTATTTAAAGACTCGGCGTCTTCGGCCGAATGACCGGCCTTACAGAACTGCTAAAATGAATTAAGGTGCTGGCCAAAGAACTCACAGCCCAAAACGACACGTGAGGTGTGCCCCTCGGCCGGCACCGTGGGTAACAAAGAGTTTCCCGTGTCCCAACTCTTCTCCCCGCTGCGCGCTCCTCTCCTTTAGCCCCCTCTGTGTTAGGGGGGATGCTCCCCCACAATTCTGTCTACGTGTTGGTTTTCTTTGCTATCCCCAAAGTGTGCAATTAATTTCCTACGCCCATTTCACCGCGCTGTAGGTCACGGGCAGCAGAAGCCGAAGAGCATCCTGTTGTTGGCACGTTTCACAGCTCCGGCCACGCTGGCAGCTTCAGCGGGTGGCGATGTGGGAGGGGAGGCCTGAGTTCGGAAAAGCCAATTTCCAGGTTTCTCAAGGAGAAGCATAACTGTACACGTGGCTCCGTGCTTCTGTCATTTGGTTGGTTTTTTGAACGCAACACCAAAGCACTTTTTTTTTTTTTTCTTTTCAAAAACAGGCACGAGCTCTGAACTGCAGGCTCATTAAGCTTCAGCTGATTATTTGGTCTTCTCTGCATTTTTTTTATGCCAGAGGGGGGTTTTTTGTTACTAAAATTTAAGTGCACGTGAAGGACAGACTGTCAGCCAAACTCCTTCTCAAAACCTCCTCAAAAACCCCAGAAAAACTACTAAATTACTGCATCAAGTCCTCCTATATCCGCTAGTTATTCCAGGAATAAGCATGCACAGCAGACTTTTTTTCAAATGCTACAGATCGCACGGAGAACTGCAGCATTTTTTGATGCGGCTCTTGCCCTTCGCATTCATCAGAGTCGTGCAAATTGTGCTGAGACCATAATCGGGTAAAGATAAAACTGCCTTGCAATAACAGCAGCAAAAGGGATTGAAGCGATTGTTTCTTCCATACCTTTTAATTCATTTGATCCAACTGTTGACTAAAATTAAAAAGGAAAACTGTTGGAAAAAGAATCCTTTGAACACATCAGCACAGTCAGAGTACAAATTACAGTAGTTAAAACGAAAGGTCTTGGGCATTTATATTTTGACACACAAAGTACTGACAGTATAAAAAAATGAGTTACATTTTACTCATAATTGTTTCAAATCCTTGAATCAGATTGTGAAAGGTTGTCCGTTCGTCATGCTTGAATATCCAGCACTTCCTCATCAGATGGTCCACCTAACAACAAATAAAAAGAGAGATTATTTTTTTTTAAAGGATGCGTAAAACATTTCATTTTTCCAGGAAATATAACGGAGCAGATTCTCACTACTGTGCAATGCAGAACGCTGATAGAAACGCGCTGCAGATTTTGATCAGAATTAGCAAGAATCTGTTACAGCGGGTGTTTTTGTTTAAATGGGTGTAGGTTTGTCTCAGTGCAGACGGTTGACGCAGCAGTAGCGGAGAAGCTTAAAACAACGCAACAGCTGCATCATCGTTTCAGGAGTGTTTTACCAAACCTGCCAGTGTGTACCTCTCAGTAATTAATTACTGTACTGGTTTAACAGCGGTTAATTACCTGTTGGCTGGGGCCAGGCACCCACAGCCTGTGTCACCCCTAAATGCCGGACTGGTTCCGGCCCCAGGAGCGCAGGACGGGCGGCTCCTCCTTCACCCAGCTCCGACCTTCCGACGCGGAGTCGTCCATCTCAGCAGCGCAGGGCTCGGGTCCCTCCCGTCCCACTCACCATCCCCGTCCCTGCAACCCGCCGCCGCCTGCCCCGCGCTGGGACGCGCACCCGGACAGGAATACGCCGCCCCTCGCCTCCCTCAGCCTTCTCCGGGCTGGCGGCGCCGGCGGAGGGTCTCCAGCCCAGCCCAGGGCAGAGCTCGGCTCCCCGCATCCCCGCGGGCGGGAGGAGGCAGCTCTAGCAGCAACCCTGCCGAGGGCACACCCAGGAACTCTCCATTTCACAAATCAGAAGGATTCAGAATGAATTTTGCACGGCTCCAGGTACTAAAGCCAAGTTCTGAACCCCTCTGAAGGGACATTCCGAACTCGGGAATGTCAACGTCAAAAAACATTTTAAAATAATGCTTAAAACCCTTGGAAATGCCTTTTTAATAGCACACCTGAAGGTCTTCCTACCAAGATTAGCCAAAGCCTATTCAACCATGACTCCGTGGTGCTTTTGCTGCTAATTTAGTGTCATTATCAAAGTGTCGGTGCATCATTACCTCCTCTGGGCAGTTGGGTGGACGTGGCAAACGCTTTTCTTCTTGCAAGACACGCACCAGCCGAGCTACCGTCATCTGTCCCTGCGTGGGGCCGATCATTTTCAAGAACTCCTGTGAAAAGAGGGGGAATCAGCGGCGCATCCTCGTGCGCTGCGCAAATCCAGGCCATTTCGATTGGACATGAAGATGACATTTCAATATCAAAATGAAAACCAACAGTAGATGCTTACTGTTCAGCTACCACGCACCATATACTTGCATTAGAAAACAGATAGTAATATTTGTAAATACAGTTTCCTCACCAGGACACGCAGTCACCACAACTTATCTCTGTACAGGGTCTTTAGTGACAGACACCACAAGGGCTGTGTCCAGTTTTGGGCCCCTCACGACAGGAAAGACCCTGAGGGGCTGGAGCGAGTCCAGAGAAGGGCAACGGAGCTGGTGAGGGCTCTGGAGCAGGAGTCTGGTGAGGGGCGGCTGAGGGAGCTGGGGGTGTTCAGCCTGGAGAGAAGGGGGCTGAGGGGAGACCTTCTCGCTCTCTGCAGCTCCCTGAAAGGAGGGGGTAGCCGGGGGGGGCGGTCTCTTCTCCCCAGGAACAGGCGACGGGACAAGAGGGAATGGCCTCAAGTTGCGCCAGGGGAGGGTTAGGATGGATATTAGGAGAAATTCCTTCACCAAAAGGGCTGTCAAGCATTGGCACAGGCTGCCCAGGGCAGTGGTGGAGTCGCCATCCCTGGGGGGATTTAAAAGCCGGGCAGACGTGGTGCTGAGGGACGTGGGGTAGTGGTGGGTTTGTCAGTGTTATGTTGATGGTTGGACTCGATGATCTGAAAGGTCCCTTCCAACCCAGACTATTCTATGATTCTATAACATAAAGAGATTCATTCCACTTCCTGTTTCCAAAAATAACAACAATTTTTTTTTAAAGAAATATCTGATTTAAGCAGCTTTTGCAGGAGTTTCTTTCACAGCCACTTACTGCCATGGGACTGGACTCCGAATCACAGTAGGTCAGCAGTTCGTAGAGCGTCACCCCGAACGACCAGACATCCGAGGCGATATAAAACTTACTCTGGAGCAGGCATTCTGGAGCATACCTGTGGGCAGCGTGACAGCATTAAACTTCATTCAGACCTACTCAAACACGCACAACCCCAACACATTTAAAGTAAGCAAATTAAAGAGGCGCATTCTGCGTTTGTAGAGTCCTTGTATATAAATCAATGCGCCCGCAGGGCTTGGGGTGCCACAGAAGCAGTAAATAAGGTACAACTGTTACACAACAAGTCACCGTGAAACCAAAGCAGACCAAAACCAAAAACAAGATCGTGGGAAAAGGGATCCTTAAGCACAGGAAGAAATAAACGTCACAAGAGTAGGTAAGTATAGTCTACCAGGTGCCTTTTCCTTGCTCTGATGTTGTACCTTTTTTAGGCCTCTTATCAAAACAGGAAAAACCTTTAGGATGCCTAAAAGCCTAAGTCAATGGGAACAGACAAGTTATTCCACTGCACAGCCTGGTTAAAGAAAATTACTTATAAATTATTACCAAAAAACAGGGCTGTCGAGGTCGTCTTTGACAGTGTAGTATTCCTTATCGGTCTCGATCGCTTTGGTGAGACCGAAGTCTCCAATCTTCACTCGGTTCTCACTTTCAACAAGGACGTTTCTTGCTGCTAAGTCACGGTGCACATACTGACAGGAGCCCAGATAGTTCATTCCCTAGGAGACAAGAAAGCCTTTTATGCTAGTTTCTCCAATACTTAAGTCAGTTTTTCTCCAACTTCCCCTTCAAACGCTCCCTTGTTCACGTGGTAATACTCCATCCGGGTTTCTCATGCCAGGTTCTCCGTCTGTTGGCACTTTCCAGGGTCCTTTTCTGACACCCCCTGCCCTTAAACCAGCCTTTGGTTCCTCATCTGTTGAGAGACTGCTGTTTCTGCTTTGTGCTTTTTAATTTTCAGCCGAGCAGCCCCCGTCTTCAGAGCCTTCTCTCCACAGCAGCAGCCCCTTTGCCTGTCTCTACGCTTCTTGTCACTGTCCGGTCCACCATAATCACAAAACCACGGTCTCTTGCAGAAAGCAGGTTGCTTCGCGTGGCCTGACTGCGCTCGCATCTACTCCTCGCTTTAGCCTTGCATGTTGCTCCTTCCCTCTGTGTGCCAACACACCCTTTCTCCACGCTGTCCTCCCCCCCAACACTTCAAATTCTGCAGTAGGAACAACTTCTCAAAGTAAGCTGGTAGGCAAGGGAACCTGGTAATTATTCCCTTGCTGGTCTGTGCCAGTAACACCTGAAGCACAGGAGAGACCGTTTTAGGGTTCAGGTCCTTGGGGGCAGAGCAAGGAGAATGGTTTTGTTCATCAAGCCTCTCTTCCCCCGCCCCGTTACATTAAATATTAAACGACTGAAACAGGAGAGTTGCAGGAGGGCTGCGGTGCCAGGCTCACCTTGCAGATCTGAACGGCGTATCTGAGAAGCTGTTTGAGGTTGATTTTGTTCTTGTTCCGTGGGAGATACTCCTTCAGGCTCCCAGAAGGAAGAAATTCCATGATGAGTTTAATCCCACTTCCTCCTAAAAACAGAGCGTGTGCTTAATTTGCAGACACGTGACCCTCCTCACACCATCAACACCAGTAACTTCTGTACAAGCCCCCAGCTCTGGTCGCATCTGTAACGATACCGCGTGGCCACGGCCAGACTATGGGCTAATGCCCATTATCAGTCACTGAACCAAGCCAGAGGAGAATCTATCCCAGGCAGCGCAGTTACTGAACTTGAAAGTTTTAAATACTGGCTTAAAACAATCACTATTGCAAAGGAAAAAATACAAGGCAATAGAGCTTTTTTCTATGAATAGTAACGTGCGCTTCTAATAACGGCCTCTGGGCTCACGGGGCCACGACCCGGCTGCAATGGTCAGCTGGCTCCTGGAGCCTGCCCAGGCGCTCGGGTTTTTAATGGATTGGTGAGAACATCAGCCACGGTGCTGACATCTAAGTTAGCCAAGCACAAAAATGGGCAGGCGGCGGACTCCAGAGATAAATTGCTGCTTCTTCCATGAAGGAAGAGAACTAAACCCATAAGATTGAACTAAGACTGTTTTGCGTCTTAGAATGTTTCATTTTTAAAGGAAAACCCTTCTAGTGTATACTTTTAATATTCTACAGGAAGATTTACCGTCTTCTGTGCAAATTCCCTTATATTTGACGATGTTCTCATGATAAAGATTCCTCAAGATTTCTATTTCCTTCTTGAGATCAGCGATGTGATTCCCTCCGCTCTCTGGCTTTAGCGATTTAACTGCCACTTGCTCCCCTGTGTTGTCCCCTTCTGGGTCGTATCTGCAGAGTTCAACCTTGCCAAAGTGGCCCTGATTGTAAAAGAAAAGACAGCGTTATTTAACTCAACACTCACTAACCACCGTGTCACTGACGCACTATTTTAGACGTTTACGATTCCTGTCTTCCTGTTGTGGCACAGAAAGCACAGGCAGACAGCTGTGCACACACACACAGGAACGCTTATCTGTGTTCGGTACCTGACGCTGCTCTTACCTCTCCCAAATCACGGATTCTTTTCAGGAATCGTTTTTCAAAGAGCGTGGGATCAACCTCTGTAAAGGGTTTCTTCTCCGAGACGATATCGGGATCTGGGAGTGGAAAAAAACCCCTGAGGTCAGAGAGATTCCTGTAAGGACACCTCGGTATTGACACTTCAAGGCATCCTTGCTCACTTCCAATCTGCTGCTGTTGGTGCATTTCTATCCCTACTGTCACAACTTTTCTTACTTAAATCCTGCCTATTTCTTGACAGGAATTCCTTCATTTGTACACACCAGTCTATCACTTGCCGATCTCCCTCCCTCACTTTGTGAGGGTCTCGCTGGGTCTTCTTCCTGACTCTGATTCAGTTTTGTCTCAGTATACTTCCCACCCTGTAGCAGTTACTCAGCTTCTGTTATTTATTACTAGGTATGGGACATAAAGTTTTGCTCTGGACTGATCATCTGTTAGTTACTCTGGAGCAATTTCAACATACGTTGAACCAGGAACCAGAATTATCTGTGTTAATGCTCTGATTCGGTCAAGAGACTCCTATGGGAATCTCACGGAGATCAAAATTATCTTGAAACTAACTTAAGCTGTTGCATAAAACATGGACCACCAAATGAAACGGCAGTAACACCGACATAACTCAATGCACACGTTCAGTATGAATAAAACACTGGCATCCTATTTGCACTCATCTATAGGAAGGGACACGACATGCTCCTTGCATGTGGACAACAGTCCACACACAAGATGCTCCTGTCGTGGAGGACAACAGTCCACACACACAATGCTGCTGGAAGGAGCCCGACAGCCAAATAAACCAGCCTTCCTTATCCCTCCCTCCAGCCGATATGTAAAACCAGGCCTTACTTTGTTCCTCCAGTTTGTTGATGTCTCTCATGATTGCTCGGAAGAAGGGTCTCTGATGGGGGTCGTAGTTCATGCACTGTTTCATCAGGTCGGCGAGTTCCTTGCACGACGGTGTTGCCAACATAAAATGCCCCTCATAGAACCTCTCCTTCTGTAAGGTGCAAACGGAAACTCCTGCATGAATTTTTAGCTTTTAACCCTAATAAACCCATGCTCTACATCAGAAGATGTGACCGTTAGATCCTTAACTCATTGTGAACTTTTTGTTAACTTTGCCAAGGAAATCCTCCTTTCCAGCAGTAACTCTAAACCATCTCCTGCCAGCAGAGAATTATTACTGTGCTGAATCTGGTGCAGTTTGAAGCAACGCATGAAGTTTCTGAAATGTGCTAAAGATTTCACCTTTCAGAAGTTATTTTTCTGCCGGGTGCCAGGCTCGCCATGTTACTCCTGCACCGGGACAGAGGGCCGAGGGAAACGCTTGCCAAGGAAACAAGAGAGCGCTGGCTGCTCTTCACAACCCCGGAGAAGGTACCAGCTTCGGGGCAGATGGGATGAGGGGGGGCTCGTGTGTTTTCTAAGCTGTGCAGAACACCCCGGCTGTCTGCCACGTGCAGGAAGCGGACTGTAGCCAGGGCAGCGAGTTCCTTTCAGCCCCCTCCTGCTAAAACAACTCGGGCAGTGACTCAAGTGCTCAGTCATTTCCTTCAGCCCAGCAGCAGCTGCCCTTGCTCCATCGCCTTCCCAACACAGCGAAACTTCAAGAGAGAAAAAAGCACATTTGGAACAGATGCTGAGGGACTGCGGCACTGATGAATAGAAACTGCCAGCACTAAGGCAGAGCAAGATTTATTTAAATTTTATTTTCCTAGATTTCAGAGCGACCAATAACGGTGTCCCCACAGGAAACTAGTTCTGAACCAACAGCCAACAGAAACAAGCAAGAACAGAAGAACCTTGCTGCTTTTAAGCAGAACCTCAGTCAGTTTATAACTGGACACAGGGGTTAGAAAAGGACTGGCGTGAGAACATCGGAAATTCTGTTAAATTGTTACTATGCTGAGTTTTGAAAATCTCCAATAAGGTCAGGTTGAAGCAATAATTAGCAATTTTTGTAGTAAGGACAAGAATTCCTGCTGCAAGCTGCGGTAATTTAGATGGATCAGCCCCTTATCAAGTCCAGCTGAGCTGGTTTTTCTGTAAGTTGAAAGCAACCCAAACTGGGTACGGAAACTGAAGTACCAGAGGAAGCAACTGAGAAGTCAAGGTAAAGTTTATGTAATGTAGTTTTACCTCCGCTAACGTCTTGTCTTTCAGCGGTATTTCTCCATTATAGCAGATTTCCCACAGTGTCGTACCAAAACTCCACTTATCTGCTGCAACGCTTAAATTTTTGGAGTCTTCAACACACTCAGGTGCAATCCAGGGGATTCGCTCAACGCATTCTTAGATAAAACACACAATCCAAGCATTTTGGAGTTAATATCAAAGGAATAAAAAACCAGCTTTCTAACTTAATTATTCTTGTCTAACAGCTGCATAACCAAAATAAACTAAAGCTGCAGCATTGGTCTAGTTTCCGGGAAATTCTGATTCTCCAGTCCCTGTTCTCAGAAGCATGTTTCTGTGGCTTTTACACGGTTGTGCCTTGAGCCATTCAGGAACTGAGATTCCTGCTACATTATCTCACTTGACTTCACATGACTTTTAATGTAAGAGAAATGAATACAACAAGCATCCAGCGTCAGCAACACTCCTTTACTTCCGTGTAGTTTTCAGATTCATGGGAGCAGATTACTTCTGTTCTAGAGCCAGTTCTAGCTGGTACAAATGATATTTCTTCCTTTCCCCTTCCCCACCACACCGAAGAGAGAAATCTGATTCCTGTACCATACCTTGTCTGGACAGCACAGTTACGGGTATTCCTGGGTCGCTCAGCTTTATGAAAGGACCATATTCCGTGTCAATTCCCTCTCTTGCCAGTAGGATGTTTTTAGTACACACATTTCCATGTACCAAATCCTTATCCTCCTACAGTAAGGGAGGAAAAGCACAGTGAGCGCAGTGAGCTAGCGATGCTCTGCAAGTGCTCTGACCTGCCTACAGCACAGGACATCGCTGGAAAAGACTCCAAGCTGAAACTCAAAAGTACAGCTTGGAAGAAATAATCCTAGAGAAAAACAGGGAAAGGAAGAGGAGGAGGGAAACAGACTGTTCATACTTAAGTATCTGTATTGGTAGAGCTGATGCGTTTTGAGAAAAAGACCAATATTACATTCCTTTCTCACAAAGAGCGCACTCGCAGAAAGGGGAAGCTGTGGCAGCTTCCCCAGGCACATGATGGAACTGGTGGCAAATGCAAGCACAGGGCCTGTGTGGCCTGCTGAGAAAAAAGGAGCTCATCACCTTCTCCGAGAGCCTTTCACCTTATTTAAAGCAACATAATGAATACAAAAAGAGTACCATTGCACCATCGTACTACCTGAGAAAGGAAATGACTAATGCACATGAAACCTCTGTCACATTAGGCTGCAGCAGCTATAGGCAACGCTTTTGTCAAGACGCCTTCTTACCAAGTAGCTTAGTGCACTTGCAAGTTGCTTGGCAACTTTGAATTTCCAAGGAGTTGTCAGAACTTCACTCTTCCGATGCATAAACAGATCCAGAGGCCCAAATTCAACAAACTCTTCAACCATGATATCTACAAAATCAGGTGCATAAAGTCAGTATTGCAACAACCGCTGTCTGGAGTAATCTCATCGGCCCGTTATGATTTTCCCCACCCCAGGCAAGCTGGTTAGAATATGGTTTTATATCACCTTCCTCAAAGTTTATTTCAGTGCTCAGAGTCGACATCAAAGGACTGAGAAGAGTGGCTTCACGTAGTAAATGAACAGTAACCCTGGAACAAAGCGTTTCAAAGACCACAGGGCAAAGCCTTCCCAGGGAAATAACTTTTGCCAGAAGGCTGGTTTGTACGGACACTGCCACTGTCACTCTGGCATTCCGACCTCAAGGAATCATCCCGTGAGGCACTTACTCAAAGACAGCAGTGGAAGGGAAAACCCGTTAGTAGAAAGCACTGCCGTCTTGCTGTTCCAATTCCACTTCTGTCTGCACTGCAAAATCACGAGGCAGCAGCTGCCAAGCCCATCTGCCCCCGTGCCAGCGCTGAGCTGAACGGCTGCCCTGTCCCTTCCCAGCCTGCTGCCAAGAGAGATGTTCACCCAACTCACTTTCTACATCACGGACGCAGACGCCATGGAGGAGGACAATGTGCTTGTGAGACACCTGCCTCATCATGCTTGCCGTTTCGAAGAACGCCTGTTAGAAAGTGAAAGAGGTAAGTCATTAAGCTGCTGGTCATCGTGGCAGCCATCCAAGCGTTTAAAAAATACAGAGCATCAAGTAACAAAAACATTTGCAAAAGATCACTGTGTTTTCCAGTACCATAAAGGGTCAACAACGGTAGGGATGTGCCATCCCACTGTAGTAATGGGGCAGCGGAGGGCTGTCAGAGACGGGCTGTTGTTCACCAGGTCCTGTAAGCAACCAACGCTCTTCCCTGCGCTCTCGCAGACACGCATACACCAGGGCTTAGCATCCCCTGTGTGATACGTTAGCCTCTCTTACTAGACGTTGTACAAGCACTTTGGGCTGCCAGAAAGACTAAATACAGGGAAGGCGAGACTTCAAATTAGAGAAAAATCTAGGTTGGAAAGGTCCTGTGGAAGTTACTGTCTCCCACCTCCAGCTCAAAGCAGCTTCATAGTTTAGGTCAGATGCTCAGGGATTTATTTCGGTAGGAAATGGCCTCAAGTTGTGCCAAGGGAGGTTTAGGATGGATATTGGGAACAATTCCTTCACTGAAAGGGCTGTCAAGCATTGGAACAGGCTGCCCAGGGCAGTGGTGGAGTCGCCATCCCCGGAGGGATTCAGAAGATGAGTAGATGTGGTGCTGAGGGACACGGGTTAGTGGTAACTTGTCGGTGCTGGGTTAATGGTTGGACTCGATGATCTTGAAGGTCCCTTCCAACCTAGATGATTCTATGATTAAGCAAAATGCCGATCAAGCAACTCCCCTGCGACCACGTCGATGACAGAACTGGTGACAGACTCAAAGCTCAACGCACAAGGCGGAGGTCATTTCTGGCTGGCAGCAGCACCCTCACTGATATCCAGGGCCCTCAACTGCCAGAGCGTGGGCACGGGTATGAGGGTGCTTTTCATACCCCAGCAAGGCCTGGGTCCATTTTCCTCGTGCTCATGGTCTGCGTGCGCGCAGGCGGGAAGCGAGCCCTTGGCGTGCTCCAGCCAGACCCAACGCTGCTGCCTGTCTAATGAGATGGGCTTACTGAGCGTCTCAAAAATGCTGGTCAATATGGATTTGACTGCCTAAACCAGTGAGAGATATACCTTCAGCATTTTCCCATTCCCTTACTGCAGAGAAAACCCCTTCTTTTAAAGGCTTTTCATAGTTAACCATGTACAATATGGAGAGGCCCAGTACTTGTAGTACAGCAGAGAAAAAGGAAAAAACTTGCCAAAGAAATGTCTCTGTGGCTAGGGTCCAGGACTTTGAGGAGGACTTTGATCTCTTTTTCATTTTGGTAGCCTTCATTCTCATCATCTTTGTAGTTGAGAATCCCTGAGTAAATCTGCGTTCTCGTCCCTCTTCCAAGATGTTCGCCCTAAGACGTAAGACACCGTTTATTTTTCAAACCAGGACATGAAAGAAACAACTGTAAACTTGCACAAAGACTAGAATTTGCACTCTATTCTGCCTCTCCAAGTAGAGGGTGGACTTAGCCTTCCGCTTCATCTAGCTACATATAGACTTAAAATTATTACAGTGAGAAAGCAGTGACAGCTTGTTTTTCTCTGCTTTAGTGGTCTCTCTGAGCATACTCGCCACTGTAAACTCATTTGATATTAAAGAGCCATTACGTCGCCATCAACACCAAACAGGTTCATTGTGATTTAACGTTATTAGACTAAACACCAAATGAATAAATAACAACTGGCACCTTATTTACAATAAGCTGCTATTGAGGCAATCTTTAATGTGTTTCCAAAAGTCAGAGGAAGTAATATTTCAATGGAACACTTTGTTTGGGAAAGCAATTTCCTCCTAAACAACAGAGGATTCCGCCTCGGGTATTTTCGCAGGAAGCCTGCATGCTGACTGTAAATATACCAATCAAGAAAAAATTAACATAATCTATATCTGTCCTTCCCGGTCAGTGATGCAATTTCAAAAAAAAACCCCAAACTTTTTATTTAACCGAAGAAGCTGTGTGATTTAAGAGCTCAGGTCTTTTACAACCACTAGATGTGAGTTGTGCATTCAAGCCACTGGTTCTTTTTGAAGTTCATCCAGGTCACCTGCATCACTAACTGCAAACAGTTGTCAGAAAATCTGGGAAAATTTGGGTGCTAGATCAGCTTGAAACATAAAATTTTGAATCCTAAGATTCTTCAGAGCTTTTAAATGCTTCACCCTTTTTTTACTGTAGGATATTATCTTAAACCTCAAGTTGCCTGCTGCTCTGATATGTCAGGCTTTAAAAGATACGGCCACATTTAGCAACAAACTGGCTAGGAAAATCAGCTCTTAAGACTTTCATGACTTTTGAAGCACCTTTTTCCACAGACATTAGAAAATTGCTCAAACATCAATTCTAGTGAAAGGCATTGCTTTGAAGCTTCTCTTCTGTTTTCCACACAAGACATAAAAACATTTAGATTCTGCAATAAGAGGCTTTAATACAAAAAGATTCAAAGGAAGTTTTGCTGAGGAGAAATGGGAGTGGAAGAACCAGCCAGAATGGGGTGATTTTATGTTACTTAACCGGGTACTGTGGGCTCTCAAACTTCTTTAATTATAAGAGAAAAACACATTTCAGCAGCTGCCTGACCTGTATGATTTCTTCCTTGAGGATTCGGTGGAAACTCAGCTGCCCCAGGTGATAAACGGGCTGCCATTCCTGCGCCTTCTTGGTGGCAACTAGCAAGTTGGAGATTTCTGGAAGGCAGGGAAAGAAAATAGTCTTTAAGGCTTTTCAAATATAACTGCATTCACCCGTCTCAGTCAATAACATTATTGTATATGCGCACTGCAAGGTAAATCCCCAAATGAATGAGGAGGAGGGAGAAAAGAAGAAACTTTGATTTAAGTTCTGCTCAAGTAACTTCTATTCTGTCATACAACAGAGAATTCACTAAAGCAGAGCTACATATTTTATATTATATACACAGTCTTAATATTAACCATCTTGGGGCTGATATTAAGCAACTGATAGTGTTTCCTGCACAGAGAAATACCTGGGACTGAAAGAGGAAACATGTCTGTGGTACATTAAGTAAAAAAACAACACGCTCCCTCCTGCCAACAGGTACCTCTCCTTTCCAGTGCGCAGACGGGTAAGGGGTAGCTGGAGTCTCATTTCCTCTCTTTACCTCCTTGAAAATGTCTTGCTCTCTGGGAAGCACTAACAGTCTGTTTCCAGAGCACTGGAATTAAATTGGGGAATGGGAAACGAACAGAAGGAAAAGACTCAAAAGCCCGGTGCCGCCTCCACCCTGCTTCTGGTCAGGGAGAGGCATGGTTGGATCCCAAAGTCTTGCACATGGATTTTGCCTTCCTGTGTTTGACAGCAGGCATTATTTATTATGCCACGATGGTTTTAGATGCCTGGGTGCATCTGGCCTTCCCATTGCTGTGAGCAGAACATGTGCGTCGGGGCGAACCCGTGATCTCGCACTCTGAAAACAATCAGTAATGAACCGTACACTGGAAAAACTGCTTCATTTCTGCATCCCCTCAACTTCTTTGTGAATAGCCAATTAAATAGATTCAAAAAGAAGGAAAAACAAAACAGGGAAGAGAAAGAACAGGGAACAGCATAGATAATGCCCTGGATCCCACTGTAACTAATGCCAATGAAAAGCTGAAGTGGGCAGTCAACTCCTTGACCCGTTATATTTTATTCCAAATACAGCTGTCAAAACGTAATCAAAATGTCAAAAAAGTATAATCTCTCCATGCTCCAGACAATTATCAATGTGCTTCAAAGTGTTGATAAGCTCAGTGTCTATCTACAGAGAACTCTCCTCTAAATCCGTCAGAACAAGCAGGTAATTAACGTAGCACAGTTATTCCCCTTATTCTAACAGGAAACCATTATCTGATCAACACAATCACGCCACTGTGTTTCCTCTTTCATACAAAATTCAGCTGCAAGACACTTGTAGTTTATAGCAAACAATTTTAGTAAGTGTTGGCATTAACAGTTGAACAGACGCATGACTGTCCCAGCCCTTTAAAATCTGACCTCACAGATGGATTTACTGACTGCAAGGCTGTTCTGCTTGCTAACGCTTGCAGACCAAGCCTTCCCTGCTGCTTCGGGAAGATTAATAGAGCAAACAACGGCTCATGATGAGAGAAACAAGCTTCAAACCAACCAAACAAGACAAACCAGGCTGTAACCCTCCCGTGCTAGCGGAAGGCAACGTGACGCATGGCGGCGCTGCCTGGCATACGTGACTCGGTGGAGCAAAGGAAGAACCTTATATAGTCCCCGCTCCGCCGCAGCATTTCAGCCCACGACTCTGAGTCAGCTGCGACATTTTCTTTTCAAACAAATCTGGAGTCCCACCTCTGCCAGCGATACTGCAGGGCCAGCTGTTTAGGTGCAAAAAGGGAAACCAGAACTTTGCTCACTGTCATTTGAAAAGTTCACGCAAACAAGGCTCACGAGAAGCACGACCCCCTGAGCATCCTGTGCTGAGCTTGTACCACTGAAAGGAAACCCCGAAAACCTTGTTCACAGTGCTTGCTTTTGCTTTTTGGCAAGAATCCTCCTCCACTGAGAGGGAAGAAACTTCACAGATAATTTTTTAAGTGACAAGAGAGCTTCGCACAAGAATACAGAACAAACCAAAGACAGTAAGGACGCCTCCTATTTCTGGAGTTTGCTTCCTTTCAACAACAAAGGTCATTGCCTCTCTTAAAGGACAGATTACCTCTTGGTTTTGGTTGGCAGCACCTCTTCAGTGTAAAGCTTATGTTGTCTGTCCGAAGTATTTGTCCTTTCAGGTGATCCATCAGCTCTTTTAAGGAGGAGAAAGACTTGTTTGAACCATGTAGGAAGTACCCGCCTTTCTTCACCTCAATCTGGAAGTTCTTGTACTGGATTGAATTATTTATCATCTGCTATTAGGGGGGAGAGGAAAAAAAAAAAAAAGTAAGTGAAATATAATAATTAAAGAATGTTTTAAAGCCATAAAAGCTCCCCAAAAGCCTTTGAAATTACAGATAGGACCAGTTAATCACTTGCTCCTGATCTAGGGTCCTCTAATCAAACTCCAACGAAGTAAAAAAAGGCCCTACAATTCCTATAACCTTCAGTCCCAGGACGGCTCATAACAACACAGTGGAAGAAGGGCAACATAAAGATGCCATCATGCAACAAGCCCAGTTGTGGCTTCTGTGTTTTGCAGAGCCTGAGAGTATGCCGAAGCCCTGACTCTTCAGAAGGAATTTTCTCTTCACTTGGTCAAGAATTGCAGAATCTGGACCACGGTTTCAAAATCTCAACTTAAAAATAGCTCAACTCCCTTTCACAACCCAGACTGTCCAACAAGTGAAACAAGATTTCAGGCTGTTGTTCAAACCTTCCAGTTTCATTCAAACGTAGTGAGGAAGAACGACTGAACTTTCATACTTACCTATCTCAAGCCCGTGCCCTTTCAAGTTCTACCCTCTACTCCTGCTTCCTCACCTCTGCCATACTGCAGCTTCGCTCTCTCTTTCCTCTCTAAGCCTCACAAACGAGGTTGAATCATTTCCAAGACAAAATTAATTTCTTGTTTCAGTGCCTCAGTTGCCCTGTCTGTTAGAAGACAGTGTTGATCATATAGGTTTTTTTTTGCAAACGTCTACGGAAGATGAACAAGTATCAATGCTGAGATGACTATTATTTCCAAGAGGTTTTTTTCATCATTTTCTTGTTTCTTGTTTCAAATGTCCCTTCCTGACCTCATCATTGATTCTATTAACTTTTTTTTTTTCTAAGAAAAGGAAAACAGTTTCTACACCTTTATGCTACTATTATTCTTGGGTGAACACTTTAAATATCTTCCCCAAACTAGCGAGTCAGCTGCAAACTTCCAGCTGAGGTCAGTAAAATTCAAACTTCTGTGTAGTTTCTGCATTCTCCGTTTCTGCTTCTAACTGGTTCTCTCACCTATCCCATCTCATGAGCTTCCACTTATCACTTATCTTTCACAAAATGCCCTTCTGTGGTGCACTACACATAAAGGCAACTGTCCTCATGCACTATTCTTTCACAGTGTGTCAGCAGAAATACATCCATATAATTAAATCCATGCTCAAGAAACATGAGATAAATTGCAGTGACAAATTCTGTATGTCATTCTCACACCATATAAGTTTTAAAAGCTTAATTTCAATCGTGTCCGTGCACAGTTTTATTGCTATGAATGGAAATGTTCTGGATGTAATGTAGATACAGCATATTTGTAGAGACAGCACAAGGGTGTGGGGAAAATGAAGCTCTGAGTACAATTATCTATCCTCTGTTGCATCACCTATCAAACAAAGATAAGGGTGACTGCCCTAAAGAACATAAACATATCAACATGGATTACAGGGAGCTGCTGGTCTTTTAGCTGATTATCAGATTACTGCTGGGAACGCCACACCTGACGTACCTCTGAGCCTTCAAAACAAGTCACTGTCATGAGAATGTGGTTGAAGTTCGTGCAGCTCCACCTCAACACGTACATTCCTGCTTCGTTCCCTTCCTGTCGCAGTTTGTTGATGGCGTATTCCGTGCTGAAAAGAGTCCATGTACAAATGAGGAAAACCAACAAATGAGCAGCCTTTAAGGAAATCTTAAAGGCCCAGGAGCAGGCTGTCCCCAGGTGTTGCAAGATTAAAGGGCGGGGAAAACGGCCAGCCTGGATGAACAAGGAACTTTTGATGGGATTTAGGAATAAAAGGAGGGTTTACCACCTTTGGAAGAAGGGATAGGCAACTCAGGAGGAGTACAGAGATCTTGTTAGGTTACACAGAGAGAAAATTAGGAAGGCAAAAGCCCAGCTGGAGCTCAACTTGGCCACTAACATAAAGGACAACAAAAAAAGTTTTTACAAATACATCAACAAAAAGAGAGTCAGGGAGAATCTCCATCCCTTACTGGATGCGGGGATGAAAGTTGCAACCAAGGACGAGGAGAAGGCTCAGATACTTAATGCCTTCTTTGCCTCCGTCTTTAATAGTCGGACCAGCTATCCCCAGGGTGTTCAGCCTCCTGAGCTGGAAGATAAGGATGGAGGGCAGAACAACTCACCCATAATCCAGGAGGAAGTAGTTAATAATCTGCTTCTGCACCTAGACCCACGTAAGTCTATGGGGCCGGATGGGATTCACCCAAGAGTACTCAGGGGGCTGGCAGGAGAGCTCACCAAGGCTCTCTCCATCATTTATCAACAATCCTGGTCAACAGGGGAGGTACCAGATGACTGGAGGG